>JAWRYS010000069.1:0-26068 GCA_034769895.1 Magicicada septendecula | reverse complement strand
AATCCTTATTCTGATGAGATATGTGCTATAATTAAAGCAATGTAACAATGTATTTTTTGTATATTGATTAAAGTACAATATTTCAGATGAGTCAGGTGTTTTTTTCCTTTAATATACCTTATTTTTCTTTTTTCTTTTATTTCATTATATGCATTAGAGGATGACAGATATAAGAAAACATATCGCTTATGAATTACATAAGCCGGTTTGTAGAAATTTTAAAACTCGTTATGTTGAGTTGAAAGGTATTAATGATTTATAACAAGCCGACCTTGAAGAAATGATTCCGTTTGCAAAGTTTAATAAGGGTTTAAAATATATACTAACTATGAGTAATTGTTTTTCAAAAATCGCGTTCGCTGTTCCTCTGAAAACAAAAACAGCATCTGAAATCGTAATAGCTTTTACCATTATTGAAATCTAATAAAATGAAACATTTTCAAACGGATCAAGGTAAAGAATGGTTTAATTCATCAGTGAAAAAGTTACTACAGAATTACAATATAAATCATTATTCAACTTTTTCGGAAAAGAAAGCGTCGATTGTTGAATGTTTTAATCGTACATTAAAAATTTTAATGTGGAGAAAAATGACAGAATTGGGGATTTATGTATGGGTGAACATATTACCGGCTTTGATTAAATTGTATAATAATACACCTCATAGAACTATTGGAATGAAACCGATTGACGTAAATATGAGTAATGAAAAAATCATATTAAACAAGATACATTCAAAATTAATACAAAATCGAAAGTTAAAACCTTTAAAATCTAAAGTTGGTGCTAGAGTAAGAATCAGTAAATACAAGAAAACGTTCACTAAGGGGTACTTACCTAATTGGACTAACAAACTTTTTACTGTTTGAAAAATTAAAGCTACTAACCCAAAAACATATATATTGAAATATGATAAAGGTAATATTTTATCCGGTGGTTTCTATGAACAGGAAATTAGTAAAACAAAATTTGGAGATGTATATTTGATTGAAAAAGTATTGAGACGTAAAGGAGATAAATTACTTGTGCGATGGAAAGGTTATGACAAATCTTATGATAGGTTGATACAATTTTGGGTTGATAAAAGTACTGTAATATAAAGCTTAACAAAAAACTGAAATCTTTATTAATGGAGTTTGTGCGTCAGAGGAAAAGGTTGCGAATTCGTAACTTCGATAAAATAGTTTGTAACGATAAAGTAATTGAAAATAAAAAACATGCTTTCACCCCGGCCTTAAAGCATCTCCTTAAATAGTGTCTGGCATGGTTTATTTTCCACGGCCAATCAGAGTGGAGAATGATGAGCTGGCTTCTGATTGGTTCGCGTTATACACCTAAAGCGGCCAAAAAGTTATAAATAGAAACAGCGTTGCCGTCTCTCACGGTTGCTTGTTCCCATTTTACTGGGCGAATTGTTCGGCATACCATCTATTACGAACATTCATTGCTACTGAAGATGGCCACCGGTGGTGCGGCCGAAACGTCTAGCGATTTTACATCAAGCATTTGACCACGGCCTTTCAGCCCGGAAGTTTTAATTAATTATAGTGACACCGGCCGTGAAAGCCTACGTACTAAAAGCTAAATAAGTGTTGGGAAGATTAATATTATAAGTGTTGTCAATATACTTATTATTCGCAACCGCATGTCTTTTAATACAGATACTAATCCCTCCTCTTATCCCTTTTTCAATCATTAAATATTTATCATAATCGGATAATAATTCCAATTCTATTTTAGTACAGGATAACATAGCATCAAATGCAAAACCTGGTGCAGTTAGGTAATGAGCACAGTCTAGATTATATATTGATAAGCAGAGTTTGCGAAAATTTGCAAAAACATCACATAATATTAAAACATCAGTTTTTAAATATAAATCGCTATATTTATCAAGCGTATTTATTTGAAAATGATTCCATACTTCTACCGCGTGTTGATATTTTTCGTCAGATATGTCATCATTGTTTAATTTACTAAAAACTCTTTTTTTGTTGGTAGCTGTTTTTCTTCTAATTTTTTCCAAGAATCCGTATATTCATATGGATATACACCTTTTTTTGTAACTAAATTAATATTGTTTAATGAGAAAAATTTTCTTGAATGAATAAAACAATCTTCTGGAAGAAAACTACATAAATCCGCTAAGGAGAAATTTAGAAAACGATATGTATCAACAAATCTAATTGTTATCCCACTTTGTGTTTTTTTAAAAATAAATGTATTTTTCAGACGAATTTGGAATTACATAGATTTGTTTACTATCATATCCTAATTGACGTATAATAAAATGAGAATCATAATTAGAATTTACATGAATAAAAACTGGAATAAAACACTGTTTTCTTCTCTTTAAACTACAATTATTACACAGTGCTGCACGATATCTACCCGACAAGTGAGTGGTTGTGCGAAATTTATATTTATCACTATCAGTCATCTTCAATGGTTTTATCTCCTCAGTAAGCTTTCCTATGGTATTAACGACTTTAACAAGATACTTCATAAATTCTTTTGCAGCATTTTTACCCCGATATATATAAGGTACTTTTGGTAACTGACATCGTATACTATAGGGGATTCCTCATCAATAAGAAAATAAATACAAACACTCATAGGAATGTGTAACTCATTAGCTACTGTAAAAGATTTTGTTGATTTTGATAAACACCCACTAATAGGTTACAGAATACAATCGAAGTCAGCGTAAGCTACAATTGGGATATGGAAACTAAATTGATAATTTTTGAATTTTAAAACAGTATATTCGGGCTTTACTACACGTGTTGGTTGAAATTTACCACAGTATTTTTTATGCGACTTTAATTTTGAAATATTATAAAAATGCATAAAACATCGTTTACAAATTTCAATTTTTCCATGATGTTTCTAACTAAAACATTAAAGTTTTTAATATAACAATAATGTTGTTTTCCTGTATTTCCATCATATAATAATAACAAATCAAAATGATTGTTTTTTCTTTATCATAAACTTTAATTGGATAAATATTTTTTTTCCTCATCTATAGCATAAACGTTTATAGAAACATTATTATTTTTTTCAAAAATTCTAATTTCTTTACTAGGTGTAGGAAATGAAATTTTCTCCAAATCATTATATCTATAATTTATACGTTCAACATGTAAACCACTTACATAACGACATAGTATTGCCCATTTAAAACATTTTTCATCCTTTACATTTTTTGGATTAATAATACAATTTCTTGAAATTAAAAAATTTGGAAGAGCAATATATGACGAACCTTTCAAAGGTCGATATTTATTTACACGTAACAATATTCCATCTACATTGTGAAGAGCCCATCCAGATTTACGACTCTCATATGTTTGTTCTTCATAACAAAGTTTTTTTTTATTGAATTATCTAATATATTACTCACATCAGACTCTAGAAATAGAGGTCGGTGGAAGTGCGCAACAGTATCAGTTCCTGTTTCATGTTTAATATAATGTGCGTGAAATCCTCAGCGAATCCCATCAGCATCCTCAACGGTATGCAAAAGTTGAATTCACCGTTTTTACCGGTCGGTGTTAGCTCGTTAGCTGCGGGAGCAACCCAACCGGCGTTTTGCATCGAAACAACGTCCTGCTTGCCGGCAGATAGCACGGTTTTAATAGTGGACGTGATGCCGACGCTCTTGGTACGATCCACTTCCACACCTGCCAGTTCGTAACGGATTTCTTCGAAGAGAAACGCGATCGCGTCGTTGACCATTTTCACGTTCACGGTATCGGTGCTGCCAACTTTGCTCAACTTGCCTTCAACGTACAGGAAACTTTCCATCGGTAAAGTGAAGACTTCCTGTTGCAGGATAGGTATGCCTATCTCATCGTTATTTCCGTATCGCGACGCCGACGCGTACGGTGCATGAGGATGATATTCGTAATGTGTGATGTTGTCTTCAAAAAATGGTCGGCGTTCGACCGATAAGACGATAGCGCTGTCCGCCATGTTACTTGTTTTTCTTGAGTTTGAATCCTAGTGAAATCAGGTAGCGTCGGTTAGTTGCTGTTAACCGTGTCAATGTCGAACGTCTACTGATACCTTTTCCGAAAGTGTCGTGCTCTTTTATCTTGTGGTGCGAGCCGCCGCCGCTCTTCATCACCGGGGTATCGGTGAAATAAAATCCCATGATTACTACACACGTTTCAAATGTATACGCGCGGTGATGACTTCGTCTTGAAAATTCACGATATCGCCGTCCTGATCGTGTACGGACACTGTAACGTTACGCAAGTGTAGTACGTTAAGTGGAAAATAAATGACGTTTCTGGGCGTTTCGACTATCTTGAATCCTGGCTCGACCGTTGGATAGAACGAGTGCAGTATATGCTCGTTTCGTCCCGCCTTGTACGAACCTTGTACAGCGTTACACCTTATCTCCAAAACGTTCACTTTGTTAATGTTTACGGGCGCGTCTGACGTGTGTAACATATACGCCTCTAACTTGCGGTTCTTGGAAAAACCCAACATGTTACCGATCGTGTGTTCCGTACGCCCGATATCGATCTCGTATGAACAATAAATTTCGCATTTCAATGTGTTGTTGTTGGGTCGTAGAGAAAATTTTTGGTCTGATAGTTCTTTCTTCAGGTACGTTTCGATATCGCTGATTTCGTACACACCGGTCGGTATTTCGACAAGGTCTAACGTTTTACGTGGTCCCTTTAGTACGGGAAAGGCATTGTTTCTTCCGCTTTCCACGTTCGGTATAGAGTTGTATGTGGTAAAGTCCAGCAGTCCCGCGTACCATTCGCCGTCCGTCAGTTCGAGTGGTGGAAAAAAGCCACAAACCAGTGCGCACGGATCCGTACCCGTGGCGGTAACCGTAAGCGAAGACATCTTGTCGTTTACTGATCGTTCGATGTCAAAAACTCCAAACATAAATGTCCGCAGACGACCGTGTCCGGCGGCTGTTTCCGCGCGTAATTGTAACGAACGTCGGTCACGTTCTATCTAAAGTACCGTATTAGCTCGACAGGAGGCCGCAGTTTGCCGAATCCGTCAAAGTACGTGACTCTGTCGCCTCGCTTCTTGTAGCATACCCAGTGCGTGCCCGGTCCGGTAGCGTCGTCCAGATTCACGATCGCGCTTTCGTTCTCCCACGGTGATGTACGAGGAAGTGCGTCGCGCATGTACACACCTCTGAAATAAGGTACACGCAATCGTTTCTTGTACTCGTACAGATCTCGATCGGACAACGGGTGCACGGGTATTTTAATTAGCTTTTTCGGTACGGTCGAAGGTAGAGTCCTGAAGCCTTTTTACCACCGGTCCGTCTTCGATGTCCTGTCCCCGTCGTCCTCCTCCTCCTCTTCCTGATTATCGTGCGACGTCGACGTTTACGCACACTACCACCGCAGCATAGCCCGCTGCCTAACGCCGATTTCGCCTTCATCGCTGCCGCTATGGCCGCCGCGTACGCTCTTTCGCTGATGCCCGAATTCAAAGCTTTCACTCGTTCCCACGCCTTGCCGGCTAGCACACGATCCGCTACCCGTCTTCGTTCGTTGTCATTGTACTTGGCGTAAGCGATATCGTGTTCACGACAGGCTTCGTCCAACTCGTTGATTCCTCGATCGCCGCGAGCCAATCTCTCCTCTAGTTTCGTTCAGGGTCCACAGAACCTGTAGCCGGGCGAATGTAGTTCCACCGGTAATACGTCCACCGCTCGATTGATCAGTGTAGGTACTGACTTCGTGACGAATGGTACGGCGCTTTTAACTATTTCTCCGATGAGACCACGCACCCTTTTTTTATCAACACGATTACGTAGTTCATACATGTCTACTGTTTCGACTGCTGTCGACAAAGGGATCTCCAATCGTGCTCGTCCTTTTTGTCGACAGATTTGTCTAATCACTAATCAATTCGTTCGTCTCCGTCTTGCTCGTAAGTAGTAACTCTGCCTCTTCGGCACCGAGTGAAGTACGCGCTGCTTGCGTATGCAATTTATAGATATATGATACCACTTTCTCCCAACGGTGTTGGAACACTTTTGCGAGTTTGTACGTTTCCCTCTTCGCGTCCTCCAATTGACGCGCGTTCACTGCGTCCATGGCTCGTGCGCCGCCGTCGCCGACATTCAGAATAGTCTTTCCTTGCGCGTTGAAATAAGCGTCGTTTACCGCGGTAATCGTGTGTCGATTCAAAAATTCCAAGCTCACCGCGTCCTTGTTGTTGACGGGCGGCGCTAACTGTGTTATCCGAACGTTGCCGACCATTAGGTTAGAGTTCCTATCCTTCGGTATGATCTTCGCGTCCACGTATACTTTGGTCGCAGCGTCTCTCGCGCGAATCGGATCCCTCAGAGACTGTATGCGATGGTCCCGCTCGTCGATGACGGTACCGTTTTCTTGTTCGATACCGTCGTGAAACGCACGCACGTGTAGTCTACGTACTGCTTGTTGACAGCGTCCGTGAGATCGACGGGAGCCCCGACGTTGACGAGCTTACGACCTTTCACGTCTATTCTCGCGGAACCTTGCGTCGAATCGTCTCACACGAACAGCATCGTTACCGTCGTGCGGTTCGCACAAGTTGTGTACTTTTTCCCCGCTACGTCGAAGTGTCCGTCCTCGGTCATCGCGATACCGATATCCTCCCGCA
Source organism: Magicicada septendecula (assembly GCA_034769895.1). Taxonomy (NCBI): domain Eukaryota; kingdom Metazoa; phylum Arthropoda; class Insecta; order Hemiptera; family Cicadidae; genus Magicicada; species Magicicada septendecula. Next base: position 19,432 of record JAWRYS010000069.1, on the reverse strand, counting down.
GACTGCTTGCTTCTCTCTTCGCGCTCTGACGGCGCTCTGGTGTCTGCCAAACTTGTCAACGCTCATCTCACGAATGAAGCGCGTCGACCGCTGTGCACGATATTTTATACGATGATGTCGGCTTCACGTAGTTCTTCCACTATGGAAACGATTTCGTTCGTGTGTCCACCGTTTCCAGCGCGTTGTGATGCTATCAACAGTCGCAATCTGTCCACCAGTTCGTTCGGATCGTCCCAGTGCACGTAATCGATTTTATCTTTTTTTCTCGACGCCACCATATACGTTCTGTCATTATTGTTATTTCCGTGTCCCGTACGTTTCGGTGGGAACAACCGTGATATTTTCTGTTTATACTTTACACCTCTGTTTGTGTTTACCTGCGCGTTCACAAAATAATGATGCTTGTGCGCGTTGGTAGCACGTAGTATATCTTTGTACGCCTTCAGATCCATCTCGTTGTAAAAGTTCTCTCTAGGGTGCTTCATGAACATGAGTTCGTATAGACCCGGTGTACCTTTGTATCGTTTTCCGTTGATAAAGATTATAGCGTCTGTTTCGATTTCCAACGGTGAATCACCGATCATCCATTTTCCGCTTTCGTGTCTTACGCCGTACGTATAATCCATCAAACGATCGCGGTCGGCCGACACGATCATACGCATGTACTTATTCGCTAACGATTCACTGTCGTATTTGTCCTGAAAATATCTACGCGCTTCTCGCCTTCCTTCCGATGTGTCTAACATTTTTTCGATATTGAGACTAGGATCCCCCTCGTCGTCGTCGTCGTCGTCCGATGTTTCACCTATCACAGAAGTTTTCAGGAAACGTGGTGTCAACTGCTGTTGCGGTGACGGACGGAGCGGTTTTCCTACATCGATATTACTACTACTTGAACCCATCAGATCCTCCTCCTCACCACGTTTCATCTTTTTCTCTCTCGTAGGCTTTTCATTTGTTGTTTTACGTTTTTTTCGACCAACGCTTGCGAAATAGTTTGTAACGGTTCGAGAATCGGTTTGTAACTTTTGGTTAACGTTTCTTCCTCTTCACGGATCCCATGTTTTAACGCACGGTATTTCTTCCGTATGTCATCGCTGATCGTGTCGATATCACGGGCTAGTTGTTTCTTCTTTTCGTCCGTCTTGATAAACGGCAGTACGCCGACTAACGTCAGTGACTCCGAGACATCTGTATTTACTCGAACGATCGACGACTGTTTTAGTTAACGGTGAAGAGCTGTTACGTCCATTTGCGAACAGTCTACAACTGTTTTTATTTTTCCGGGACACATGTATTTACCCGAACGGTCGACGACTGTTTTAGTTAACAGTGAACAGCTGTTACATGCATTTATGCGAAAAGTCTACAATTGTTTTTTATTTTTCCGGGACACTTGTATTTACCTGAACGGTCGACGGCTGTTTTAGTTAACAGTGAACAGTTGTTACGTGCACTTATGCGAGCAGGCTACAACTTCTTTAATTTTTCCGGGACACGTGTATTTACCTGAACAATCAACGACTTTTTTCGTGAACAGCTGTTATGTGCGAACAATCCACAACTGTTTTCTAATCGTTAGGCGCGACTACTATGAAACGATCGAAACCGGCTCTGTACCTGCCGGTGTCGATAGAAGAATCCTTGTCCACGACGAGAAAGCCGTAACGATCTTTCCACGCTTCGACTCAGACGTTCTTAAACGTGTCGTATTTCATGTCTGTGTTGACGTGATCAGTAGTATATAATTGGGAACGCCGGGACAAGGTCATCCCCTCCCCCCACGTAAGTACCGTTAGGTAATTCACCCCCACAATATTATCAAAACAAACATACGTCATCAGGTCATCGTCCCCTTGTAAACAAACATACGTCACCGGGGGGTCATCATCCCCTGACATCTCATCGGTTCAACATAACAACATACACGTCAAGTATCGTGTACGTCATCGCATCGTAAACGTAATGCATACGTCGAGTGACGTATACGTCATCGCACGCGTTGTCCACGTGATCGTAGCATGATTTTATTTCTTGCATGGTTGTTGCAACATATACCGTTTCATCATAGTGATTTACCTTGAAGCACACTTTCCGCATACTTGGAAATTTACATGATTACCTTGAATGCACATGTTATCGATTAGATATTATACTTTTCCTAGTAACATCCGCTTTTACCACACGATTTACCTTGAAAATATCCACTACTTAAGTACGATGATTGTATATATATTCGTTCTATCGTAACAATGTGTGCTGATCGCTACTTTTTCGAACTCAAAAAACGTTTAAGTCATAGAAATAAAAATATAGTGAATAATTTATATGAAATACAGATATCCGGTGTTTTTCATTTCAATTTATGTTATTGTCGGCTCGGTCGATATCATAAACAAAATAGAAGAGTATTATTGTATATATTGTTATAGTGCTGGTGTTAAACGAGAAAACGAGTCAAATTGGCGTTTACAGTCTACTCTCAACAACAATAAAAACAAAGATAAGGAATATGAATTGTGGCAGTTACATCTTTCTCAGTGTACTCTCTGTACTCAACTAGAAGAGGCTAATCTATCCATTTGGAGAACAACTAATCGTTTGTTGAATACCGAATGTATTCACACCAACCGATGTGATTTTTATGAAGAGCCAGAGACTCATGAAAGTGTTGACTACTATGCACCGCTTAATCCTTATTCCGGTCTTGTAGGTATTCTATTCATTTAATATCATTAGTTTTTTACTCTATTTTAAAAAATCAGAATGAATTCAATCAGTTGTGATGATAATACCCCCGCAACTCAATGGTGTCTATCTTATTTAAATAGTTATTATTGTTTTGAGGAAATCTGTAAAACAGTGATAACCAGATTTCCTGATGTCGACATTATTCTAATAAATAACATTGAAAGGACAATTATTTTTATGCGTCCAGATGTAAAATTTACTCGTCGACAGTTACGCGAAAGATTAGTAGGATATTCACGTCAATTACTAATTAGTCCTCCCACTTCAGTTAAGAAATTCTAATCGATTAAAAAAGCTTATTTTCAACAATATTTTTTCATTAGTCAGTTTGTCTACAAGCTTTGTCAGGATAACATCAGTCTTAACTGTATATTTATAATAGACTTCAGCAGTCGTGATTGGTGTTTACATTATGAACCAACATTTAGTGAGCAACTAACTTATACAGATCTTTGTTTCATGCTTGCAGTAGAATTTTATGATGCTCAAATAATAACCAGCAGCATTCATTCAACAATTAGAATTATTTCACCATGTGCTATCAGTTTGGAGAGATTGAAGGATAAACTGAAGAACTGCTATGATGTGATCATAACAAATCCTTATTCTGATGAGATATGTGCTATAATTAAAGCAATGTAACAATGTATTTTTTGTATATTGATTAAAGTACAATATTTCAGATGAGTCAGGTGTTTTTTTCCTTTAATATACCTTATTTTTCTTTTTTCTTTTATTTCATTATATGCATTAGAGGATGACAGATATAAGAAAACATATCGCTTATGAATTACATAAGCCGGTTTGTAGAAATTTTAAAACTCGTTATGTTGAGTTGAAAGGTATTAATGATTTATAACAAGCCGACCTTGAAGAAATGATTCCGTTTGCAAAGTTTAATAAGGGTTTAAAATATATACTAACTATGAGTAATTGTTTTTCAAAAATCGCGTTCGCTGTTCCTCTGAAAACAAAAACAGCATCTGAAATCGTAATAGCTTTTACCATTATTGAAATCTAATAAAATGAAACATTTTCAAACGGATCAAGGTAAAGAATGGTTTAATTCATCAGTGAAAAAGTTACTACAGAATTACAATATAAATCATTATTCAACTTTTTCGGAAAAGAAAGCGTCGATTGTTGAATGTTTTAATCGTACATTAAAAATTTTAATGTGGAGAAAAATGACAGAATTGGGGATTTATGTATGGGTGAACATATTACCGGCTTTGATTAAATTGTATAATAATACACCTCATAGAACTATTGGAATGAAACCGATTGACGTAAATATGAGTAATGAAAAAATCATATTAAACAAGATACATTCAAAATTAATACAAAATCGAAAGTTAAAACCTTTAAAATCTAAAGTTGGTGCTAGAGTAAGAATCAGTAAATACAAGAAAACGTTCACTAAGGGGTACTTACCTAATTGGACTAACAAACTTTTTACTGTTTGAAAAATTAAAGCTACTAACCCAAAAACATATATATTGAAATATGATAAAGGTAATATTTTATCCGGTGGTTTCTATGAACAGGAAATTAGTAAAACAAAATTTGGAGATGTATATTTGATTGAAAAAGTATTGAGACGTAAAGGAGATAAATTACTTGTGCGATGGAAAGGTTATGACAAATCTTATGATAGGTTGATACAATTTTGGGTTGATAAAAGTACTGTAATATAAAGCTTAACAAAAAACTGAAATCTTTATTAATGGAGTTTGTGCGTCAGAGGAAAAGGTTGCGAATTCGTAACTTCGATAAAATAGTTTGTAACGATAAAGTAATTGAAAATAAAAAACATGCTTTCACCCCGGCCTTAAAGCATCTCCTTAAATAGTGTCTGGCATGGTTTATTTTCCACGGCCAATCAGAGTGGAGAATGATGAGCTGGCTTCTGATTGGTTCGCGTTATACACCTAAAGCGGCCAAAAAGTTATAAATAGAAACAGCGTTGCCGTCTCTCACGGTTGCTTGTTCCCATTTTACTGGGCGAATTGTTCGGCATACCATCTATTACGAACATTCATTGCTACTGAAGATGGCCACCGGTGGTGCGGCCGAAACGTCTAGCGATTTTACATCAAGCATTTGACCACGGCCTTTCAGCCCGGAAGTTTTAATTAATTATAGTGACACCGGCCGTGAAAGCCTACGTACTAAAAGCTAAATAAGTGTTGGGAAGATTAATATTATAAGTGTTGTCAATATACTTATTATTCGCAACCGCATGTCTTTTAATACAGATACTAATCCCTCCTCTTATCCCTTTTTCAATCATTAAATATTTATCATAATCGGATAATAATTCCAATTCTATTTTAGTACAGGATAACATAGCATCAAATGCAAAACCTGGTGCAGTTAGGTAATGAGCACAGTCTAGATTATATATTGATAAGCAGAGTTTGCGAAAATTTGCAAAAACATCACATAATATTAAAACATCAGTTTTTAAATATAAATCGCTATATTTATCAAGCGTATTTATTTGAAAATGATTCCATACTTCTACCGCGTGTTGATATTTTTCGTCAGATATGTCATCATTGTTTAATTTACTAAAAACTCTTTTTTTGTTGGTAGCTGTTTTTCTTCTAATTTTTTCCAAGAATCCGTATATTCATATGGATATACACCTTTTTTTGTAACTAAATTAATATTGTTTAATGAGAAAAATTTTCTTGAATGAATAAAACAATCTTCTGGAAGAAAACTACATAAATCCGCTAAGGAGAAATTTAGAAAACGATATGTATCAACAAATCTAATTGTTATCCCACTTTGTGTTTTTTTAAAAATAAATGTATTTTTCAGACGAATTTGGAATTACATAGATTTGTTTACTATCATATCCTAATTGACGTATAATAAAATGAGAATCATAATTAGAATTTACATGAATAAAAACTGGAATAAAACACTGTTTTCTTCTCTTTAAACTACAATTATTACACAGTGCTGCACGATATCTACCCGACAAGTGAGTGGTTGTGCGAAATTTATATTTATCACTATCAGTCATCTTCAATGGTTTTATCTCCTCAGTAAGCTTTCCTATGGTATTAACGACTTTAACAAGATACTTCATAAATTCTTTTGCAGCATTTTTACCCCGATATATATAAGGTACTTTTGGTAACTGACATCGTATACTATAGGGGATTCCTCATCAATAAGAAAATAAATACAAACACTCATAGGAATGTGTAACTCATTAGCTACTGTAAAAGATTTTGTTGATTTTGATAAACACCCACTAATAGGTTACAGAATACAATCGAAGTCAGCGTAAGCTACAATTGGGATATGGAAACTAAATTGATAATTTTTGAATTTTAAAACAGTATATTCGGGCTTTACTACACGTGTTGGTTGAAATTTACCACAGTATTTTTTATGCGACTTTAATTTTGAAATATTATAAAAATGCATAAAACATCGTTTACAAATTTCAATTTTTCCATGATGTTTCTAACTAAAACATTAAAGTTTTTAATATAACAATAATGTTGTTTTCCTGTATTTCCATCATATAATAATAACAAATCAAAATGATTGTTTTTTCTTTATCATAAACTTTAATTGGATAAATATTTTTTTTCCTCATCTATAGCATAAACGTTTATAGAAACATTATTATTTTTTTCAAAAATTCTAATTTCTTTACTAGGTGTAGGAAATGAAATTTTCTCCAAATCATTATATCTATAATTTATACGTTCAACATGTAAACCACTTACATAACGACATAGTATTGCCCATTTAAAACATTTTTCATCCTTTACATTTTTTGGATTAATAATACAATTTCTTGAAATTAAAAAATTTGGAAGAGCAATATATGACGAACCTTTCAAAGGTCGATATTTATTTACACGTAACAATATTCCATCTACATTGTGAAGAGCCCATCCAGATTTACGACTCTCATATGTTTGTTCTTCATAACAAAGTTTTTTTTTATTGAATTATCTAATATATTACTCACATCAGACTCTAGAAATAGAGGTCGGTGGAAGTGCGCAACAGTATCAGTTCCTGTTTCATGTTTAATATAATGTGCGTGAAATCCTCAGCGAATCCCATCAGCATCCTCAACGGTATGCAAAAGTTGAATTCACCGTTTTTACCGGTCGGTGTTAGCTCGTTAGCTGCGGGAGCAACCCAACCGGCGTTTTGCATCGAAACAACGTCCTGCTTGCCGGCAGATAGCACGGTTTTAATAGTGGACGTGATGCCGACGCTCTTGGTACGATCCACTTCCACACCTGCCAGTTCGTAACGGATTTCTTCGAAGAGAAACGCGATCGCGTCGTTGACCATTTTCACGTTCACGGTATCGGTGCTGCCAACTTTGCTCAACTTGCCTTCAACGTACAGGAAACTTTCCATCGGTAAAGTGAAGACTTCCTGTTGCAGGATAGGTATGCCTATCTCATCGTTATTTCCGTATCGCGACGCCGACGCGTACGGTGCATGAGGATGATATTCGTAATGTGTGATGTTGTCTTCAAAAAATGGTCGGCGTTCGACCGATAAGACGATAGCGCTGTCCGCCATGTTACTTGTTTTTCTTGAGTTTGAATCCTAGTGAAATCAGGTAGCGTCGGTTAGTTGCTGTTAACCGTGTCAATGTCGAACGTCTACTGATACCTTTTCCGAAAGTGTCGTGCTCTTTTATCTTGTGGTGCGAGCCGCCGCCGCTCTTCATCACCGGGGTATCGGTGAAATAAAATCCCATGATTACTACACACGTTTCAAATGTATACGCGCGGTGATGACTTCGTCTTGAAAATTCACGATATCGCCGTCCTGATCGTGTACGGACACTGTAACGTTACGCAAGTGTAGTACGTTAAGTGGAAAATAAATGACGTTTCTGGGCGTTTCGACTATCTTGAATCCTGGCTCGACCGTTGGATAGAACGAGTGCAGTATATGCTCGTTTCGTCCCGCCTTGTACGAACCTTGTACAGCGTTACACCTTATCTCCAAAACGTTCACTTTGTTAATGTTTACGGGCGCGTCTGACGTGTGTAACATATACGCCTCTAACTTGCGGTTCTTGGAAAAACCCAACATGTTACCGATCGTGTGTTCCGTACGCCCGATATCGATCTCGTATGAACAATAAATTTCGCATTTCAATGTGTTGTTGTTGGGTCGTAGAGAAAATTTTTGGTCTGATAGTTCTTTCTTCAGGTACGTTTCGATATCGCTGATTTCGTACACACCGGTCGGTATTTCGACAAGGTCTAACGTTTTACGTGGTCCCTTTAGTACGGGAAAGGCATTGTTTCTTCCGCTTTCCACGTTCGGTATAGAGTTGTATGTGGTAAAGTCCAGCAGTCCCGCGTACCATTCGCCGTCCGTCAGTTCGAGTGGTGGAAAAAAGCCACAAACCAGTGCGCACGGATCCGTACCCGTGGCGGTAACCGTAAGCGAAGACATCTTGTCGTTTACTGATCGTTCGATGTCAAAAACTCCAAACATAAATGTCCGCAGACGACCGTGTCCGGCGGCTGTTTCCGCGCGTAATTGTAACGAACGTCGGTCACGTTCTATCTAAAGTACCGTATTAGCTCGACAGGAGGCCGCAGTTTGCCGAATCCGTCAAAGTACGTGACTCTGTCGCCTCGCTTCTTGTAGCATACCCAGTGCGTGCCCGGTCCGGTAGCGTCGTCCAGATTCACGATCGCGCTTTCGTTCTCCCACGGTGATGTACGAGGAAGTGCGTCGCGCATGTACACACCTCTGAAATAAGGTACACGCAATCGTTTCTTGTACTCGTACAGATCTCGATCGGACAACGGGTGCACGGGTATTTTAATTAGCTTTTTCGGTACGGTCGAAGGTAGAGTCCTGAAGCCTTTTTACCACCGGTCCGTCTTCGATGTCCTGTCCCCGTCGTCCTCCTCCTCCTCTTCCTGATTATCGTGCGACGTCGACGTTTACGCACACTACCACCGCAGCATAGCCCGCTGCCTAACGCCGATTTCGCCTTCATCGCTGCCGCTATGGCCGCCGCGTACGCTCTTTCGCTGATGCCCGAATTCAAAGCTTTCACTCGTTCCCACGCCTTGCCGGCTAGCACACGATCCGCTACCCGTCTTCGTTCGTTGTCATTGTACTTGGCGTAAGCGATATCGTGTTCACGACAGGCTTCGTCCAACTCGTTGATTCCTCGATCGCCGCGAGCCAATCTCTCCTCTAGTTTCGTTCAGGGTCCACAGAACCTGTAGCCGGGCGAATGTAGTTCCACCGGTAATACGTCCACCGCTCGATTGATCAGTGTAGGTACTGACTTCGTGACGAATGGTACGGCGCTTTTAACTATTTCTCCGATGAGACCACGCACCCTTTTTTTATCAACACGATTACGTAGTTCATACATGTCTACTGTTTCGACTGCTGTCGACAAAGGGATCTCCAATCGTGCTCGTCCTTTTTGTCGACAGATTTGTCTAATCACTAATCAATTCGTTCGTCTCCGTCTTGCTCGTAAGTAGTAACTCTGCCTCTTCGGCACCGAGTGAAGTACGCGCTGCTTGCGTATGCAATTTATAGATATATGATACCACTTTCTCCCAACGGTGTTGGAACACTTTTGCGAGTTTGTACGTTTCCCTCTTCGCGTCCTCCAATTGACGCGCGTTCACTGCGTCCATGGCTCGTGCGCCGCCGTCGCCGACATTCAGAATAGTCTTTCCTTGCGCGTTGAAATAAGCGTCGTTTACCGCGGTAATCGTGTGTCGATTCAAAAATTCCAAGCTCACCGCGTCCTTGTTGTTGACGGGCGGCGCTAACTGTGTTATCCGAACGTTGCCGACCATTAGGTTAGAGTTCCTATCCTTCGGTATGATCTTCGCGTCCACGTATACTTTGGTCGCAGCGTCTCTCGCGCGAATCGGATCCCTCAGAGACTGTATGCGATGGTCCCGCTCGTCGATGACGGTACCGTTTTCTTGTTCGATACCGTCGTGAAACGCACGCACGTGTAGTCTACGTACTGCTTGTTGACAGCGTCCGTGAGATCGACGGGAGCCCCGACGTTGACGAGCTTACGACCTTTCACGTCTATTCTCGCGGAACCTTGCGTCGAATCGTCTCACACGAACAGCATCGTTACCGTCGTGCGGTTCGCACAAGTTGTGTACTTTTTCCCCGCTACGTCGAAGTGTCCGTCCTCGGTCATCGCGATACCGATATCCTCCCGCAGACTGCTTGCTTCTCTCTTCGCGCTCTGACGGCGCTCTGGTGTCTGCCAAACTTGTCAACGCTCATCTCGCGAATGAAGCGCGTCGACCGCTGTGCACGATATTTTATACGATGATGTCGGCTTCACGTAGTTCTTCCACTATGGAAACGATTTCGTTCGTGTGTCCACCGTTTCCAGCGCGTTGTGATGCTATCAACAGTCGCAATCTGTCCACCAGTTCGTTCGGATCGTCCCAGTGCACGTAATCGATTTTATCTTTTTTTCTCGACGCCACCATATACGTTCTGTCATTATTGTTATTTCCGTGTCCCGTACGTTTCGGTGGGAACAACCGTGATATTTTCTGTTTATACTTTACACCTCTGTTTGTGTTTACCTGCGCGTTCACAAAATAATGATGCTTGTGCGCGTTGGTAGCACGTAGTATATCTTTGTACGCCTTCAGATCCATCTCGTTGTAAAAGTTCTCTCTAGGGTGCTTCATGAACATGAGTTCGTATAGACCCGGTGTACCTTTGTATCGTTTTCCGTTGATAAAGATTATAGCGTCTGTTTCGATTTCCAACGGTGAATCACCGATCATCCATTTTCCGCTTTCGTGTCTTACGCCGTACGTATAATCCATCAAACGATCGCGGTCGGCCGACACGATCATACGCATGTACTTATTCGCTAACGATTCACTGTCGTATTTGTCCTGAAAATATCTACGCGCTTCTCGCCTTCCTTCCGATGTGTCTAACATTTTTTCGATATTGAGACTAGGATCCCCCTCGTCGTCGTCGTCGTCGTCCGATGTTTCACCTATCACAGAAGTTTTCAGGAAACGTGGTGTCAACTGCTGTTGCGGTGACGGACGGAGCGGTTTTCCTACATCGATATTACTACTACTTGAACCCATCAGATCCTCCTCCTCACCACGTTTCATCTTTTTCTCTCTCGTAGGCTTTTCATTTGTTGTTTTACGTTTTTTTCGACCAACGCTTGCGAAATAGTTTGTAACGGTTCGAGAATCGGTTTGTAACTTTTGGTTAACGTTTCTTCCTCTTCACGGATCCCATGTTTTAACGCACGGTATTTCTTCCGTATGTCATCGCTGATCGTGTCGATATCACGGGCTAGTTGTTTCTTCTTTTCGTCCGTCTTGATAAACGGCAGTACGCCGACTAACGTCAGTGACTCCGAGACATCTGTATTTACTCGAACGATCGACGACTGTTTTAGTTAACGGTGAAGAGCTGTTACGTCCATTTGCGAACAGTCTACAACTGTTTTTATTTTTCCGGGACACATGTATTTACCCGAACGGTCGACGACTGTTTTAGTTAACAGTGAACAGCTGTTACATGCATTTATGCGAAAAGTCTACAATTGTTTTTTATTTTTCCGGGACACTTGTATTTACCTGAACGGTCGACGGCTGTTTTAGTTAACAGTGAACAGTTGTTACGTGCACTTATGCGAGCAGGCTACAACTTCTTTAATTTTTCCGGGACACGTGTATTTACCTGAACAATCAACGACTTTTTTCGTGAACAGCTGTTATGTGCGAACAATCCACAACTGTTTTCTAATCGTTAGGCGCGACTACTATGAAACGATCGAAACCGGCTCTGTACCTGCCGGTGTCGATAGAAGAATCCTTGTCCACGACGAGAAAGCCGTAACGATCTTTCCACGCTTCGACTCAGACGTTCTTAAACGTGTCGTATTTCATGTCTGTGTTGACGTGATCAGTAGTATATAATTGGGAACGCCGGGACAAGGTCATCCCCTCCCCCCACGTAAGTACCGTTAGGTAATTCACCCCCACAATATTATCAAAACAAACATACGTCATCAGGTCATCGTCCCCTTGTAAACAAACATACGTCACCGGGGGGTCATCATCCCCTGACATCTCATCGGTTCAACATAACAACATACACGTCAAGTATCGTGTACGTCATCGCATCGTAAACGTAATGCATACGTCGAGTGACGTATACGTCATCGCACGCGTTGTCCACGTGATCGTAGCATGATTTTATTTCTTGCATGGTTGTTGCAACATATACCGTTTCATCATAGTGATTTACCTTGAAGCACACTTTCCGCATACTTGGAAATTTACATGATTACCTTGAATGCACATGTTATCGATTAGATATTATACTTTTCCTAGTAACATCCGCTTTTACCACACGATTTACCTTGAAAATATCCACTACTTAAGTACGATGATTGTATATATATTCGTTCTATCGTAACAATGTGTGCTGATCGCTACTTTTTCGAACTCAAAAAACGTTTAAGTCATAGAAATAAAAATATAGTGAATAATTTATATGAAATACAGATATCCGGTGTTTTTCATTTCAATTTATGTTATTGTCGGCTCGGTCGATATCATAAACAAAATAGAAGAGTATTATTGTATATATTGTTATAGTGCTGGTGTTAAACGAGAAAACGAGTCAAATTGGCGTTTACAGTCTACTCTCAACAACAATAAAAACAAAGATAAGGAATATGAATTGTGGCAGTTACATCTTTCTCAGTGTACTCTCTGTACTCAACTAGAAGAGGCTAATCTATCCATTTGGAGAACAACTAATCGTTTGTTGAATACCGAATGTATTCACACCAACCGATGTGATTTTTATGAAGAGCCAGAGACTCATGAAAGTGTTGACTACTATGCACCGCTTAATCCTTATTCCGGTCTTGTAGGTATTCTATTCATTTAATATCATTAGTTTTTTACTCTATTTTAAAAAATCAGAATGAATTCAATCAGTTGTGATGATAATACCCCCGCAACTCAATGGTGTCTATCTTATTTAAATAGTTATTATTGTTTTGAGGAAATCTGTAAAACAGTGATAACCAGATTTCCTGATGTCGACATTATTCTAATAAATAACATTGAAAGGACAATTATTTTTATGCGTCCAGATGTAAAATTTACTCGTCGACAGTTACGCGAAAGATTAGTAGGATATTCACGTCAATTACTAATTAGTCCTCCCACTTCAGTTAAGAAATTCTAATCGATTAAAAAAGCTTATTTTCAACAATATTTTTTCATTAGTCAGTTTGTCTACAAGCTTTGTCAGGATAACATCAGTCTTAACTGTATATTTATAATAGACTTCAGCAGTCGTGATTGGTGTTTACATTATGAACCAACATTTAGTGAGCAACTAACTTATACAGATCTTTGTTTCATGCTTGCAGTAGAATTTTATGATGCTCAAATAATAACCAGCAGCATTCATTCAACAATTAGAATTATTTCACCATGTGCTATCAGTTTGGAGAGATTGAAGGATAAACTGAAGAACTGCTATGATGTGATCATAACAAATCCTTATTCTGATGAGATATGTGCTATAATTAAAGCAATGTAACAATGTATTTTTTGTATATTGATTAAAGTACAATATTTCAGATGAGTCAGGTGTTTTTTTCCTTTAATATACCTTATTTTTCTTTTTTCTTTTATTTCATTATATGCATTAGAGGATGACAGATATAAGAAAACATATCGCTTATGAATTACATAAGCCGGTTTGTAGAAATTTTAAAACTCGTTATGTTGAGTTGAAAGGTATTAATGATTTATAACAAGCCGACCTTGAAGAAATGATTCCGTTTGCAAAGTTTAATAAGGGTTTAAAATATATACTAACTATGAGTAATTGTTTTCAAAAATCGCGTTCGCTGTTCCTCTGAAAACAAAAACAGCATCTGAAATCGTAATAGCTTTTACCATTATTGAAATCTAATAAAATGAAACATTTTCAAACGGATCCAAGGTAAAGAATGGTTTAATTCATCAGTGAAAAAGTTACTACAGAATTACAATATAAATCATTATTCAACTTTTTCGGAAAAGAAAGCGTCGATTGTTGAATGTTTTAATCGTACATTAAAAATTTTAATGTGGAGAAAAAATGACAGAATTGGGGATTTATGTATGGGTGAACATATTACCGGCTTTGATTAAATTGTATAATAATACACCTCATAGAACTATTGGAATGAAACCGATTGACGTAAATATGAGTAATGAAAAAATCATATTAAACAAGATACATTCAAAATTAATACAAAATCGAAAAGTTAAAACCTTTAAAAATCTAAAGTTGGTGCTAGAGTAAGAATCAGTAAATACAAGAAAAACGTTCACTAAGGGGTACTTACCTAATTGGACTAACAAACTTTTTTACTGTTTGAAAAAATTAAAGCTACTAACCCAAAAAACATATATATTGAAATATGATAAAGGTAATATTTTATCCGGTGGTTTCTATGAAACAGGAAATTAGTAAAACAAAATTTGGAGATGTATATTTGATTGAAAAAGTATTGAGACGTAAAGGAGATAAATTACTTGTGCGATGGAAAAGGTTATGACAAATCTTATGATAGGTTGATACAATTTTGGGTTGATAAAAGTACTGTAATATAAAGCTTAACAAAAAACTGAAATCTTTATTAATGGAGTTTGTGCGTCAGAGGAAAAGGTTGCGAATTCGTAACTTCGATAAAAATAGTTTTGTAACGATAAAGTAATTGAAAAATAAAAAAACATGCTTTCACCCCGGCCTTAAAGCATCTCCTTAAATAGTGTCTGGCATGGTTTTATTTTCCACGGCCAATCAGAGTGGAGAATGATGAGCTGGCTTCTGATTGGTTTCGCGTTATACACCTAAAGCGGCCAAAAAGTTATAAATAGAAACAGCGTTGCCGTCTCTCACGGTTTGCTTGTTCCCCATTTTTACTGGGCGAATTGTTTCGGCATACCATCTATTACGAACATTCATTGCTACTGAAGATGGCCACCGGGTGGTGCGGCCGAAACGTCTAGCGATTTTACATCAAGCATTTGACCCACGGCCTTTCAGCCCGGAAGTTTTAATTAATTATAGTGACACCGGCCGTGAAAGCCTACGTACTAAAAGCTAAATAAGTGTTGGGAAGATTAATATTATAAGTGTTGTCAATATACTTATTATTCGCAACCGCAATGTCTTTTTAATACAGATACTAATCCCTCCTCTTATCCCTTTTTCAATCATTAAATATTTATCATAATTCGGATAATAATTCCAATTCTATTTTAGTACAAATGCAAAACCTGGTGCAGTTAGGTAATGAGCACAGTCTAGATTATATATTGATAAGCAGAGTTTGCGAAAATTTGCAAAAACATCACATAATATTAAAACATCAGTTTTTAAATATAAATCGCTATATTTATCAAGCGTATTTATTTGAAAATGATTCCATACTTCTACCGCGTGTTGATATTTTTCGTCAGATATGTCATCATTGTTTAATTTACTAAAAACTCTTTTTTTGTTGGTAGCTGTTTTTCTTCTAATTTTTTCCAAGAATCCGTATATTCATATGGATATACACCTTTTTTGTAACTAAATTAATATTGTTTAATGAGAAAAATTTTCTTGAATGAATAAAACAATCTTCTGGAAGAAAACTACATAAATCCGCTAAGGAGAAATTTAGAAAACGATATGTATCAACAAATCTAATTGTTATCCCACTTTGTGTTTTTTTAAAAATAAATGTATTTTTCAGACGAATTTGGAATTACATAGATTTGTTTACTATCATATCCTAATTGACGTATAATAAAATGAGAATCATAATTAGAATTTACATGAATAAAAACTGGAATAAAACACTGTTTTCTTCTCTTTAAACTACAATTATTACACAGTGCTGCACGATATCTACCCGACAAGTGAGTGGTTGTGCGAAATTTATATTTATCACTATCAGTCATCTTCAATGGTTTTATCTCCTCAGTAAGCTTTCCTATGGTATTAACGACTTTAACAAGATACTTCATAAATTCTTTTGCAGCATTTTTACCCCGATATATATAAGGTACTTTTGGTAACTGACATCGTATACTATAGGGGATTCCTCATCAATAAGAAAATAAATACAAACACTCATAGGAATGTGTAACTCATTAGCTACTGTAAAAGATTTTGTTGATTTTGATAAACACCCACTAATAGGTTACAGAATACAATCGAAGTCAGCGTAAGCTACAATTGGGATATGGAAACTAAATTGATAATTTTTGAATTTTAAAACAGTATATTCGGGCTTTACTACACGTGTTGGTTGAAATTTACCACAGTATTTTTTATGCGACTTTAATTTTGAAATATTATAAAAATGCATAAAACATCGTTACAAATTTCAATTTTTCCATGATGTTTCTAACTAAAACATTAAAGTTTTTAATATAACAATAATGTTGTTTTCCTGTATTTCCATCATATAATAATAACAAATCAAAATGATTGTTTTTTCTTTATCATAAACTTTAATTGGATAAATATTTTTTTTCCTCATCTATAGCATAAACGTTTATAGAAACATTATTATTTTTTTCAAAAATTCTAATTTCTTTACTAGGTGTAGGAAATGAAATTTTCTCCAAATCATTATATCTATAATTTATACGTTCAACATGTAAACCACTTACATAACGACATAGTATTGCCCATTTAAAACATTTTTCATCCTTTACATTTTTTGGATTAATAATACAATTTCTTGAAATTAAAAAATTTGGAAGAGCAATATATGACGAACCTTTCAAAGGTCGATATTTATTTACACGTAACAATATTCCATCTACATTGTGAAGAGCCCATCCAGATTTACGACTCTCATATGTTTGTTCTTCATAACAAAGTTTTTTTTTATTGAATTATCTAATATATTACTCACATCAGACTCTAGAAATAGAGGTCGGTGGAAGTGCGCAACAGTATCAGTTCCTGTTTCATGTTTAATATAATGTGCGTGAAATCCTCAGCGAATCCCATCAGCATCCTCAACGGTATGCAAAAGTTGAATTCACCGTTTTTACCGGTCGGTGTTAGCTCGTTAGCTGCGGGAGCAACCCAACCGGCGTTTTGCATCGAAACAACGTCCTGCTTGCCGGCAGATAGCACGGTTTTAATAGTGGACGTGATGCCGACGCTCTTGGTACGATCCACTTCCACACCTGCCAGTTCGTAACGGATTTCTTCGAAGAGAAACGCGATCGCGTCGTTGACCATTTTCACGTTCACGGTATCGGTGCTGCCAACTTTGCTCAACTTGCCTTCAACGTACAGGAAACTTTCCATCGGTAAAGTGAAGACTTCCTGTTGCAGGATAGGTATGCCTATCTCATCGTTATTTCCGTATCGCGACGCCGACGCGTACGGTGCATGAGGATGATATTCGTAATGTGTGATGTTGTCTTCAAAAAATGGTCGGCGTTCGACCGATAAGACGATAGCGCTGTCCGCCATGTTACTTGTTTTTCTTGAGTTTGAATCCTAGTGAAATCAGGTAGCGTCGGTTAGTTGCTGTTAACCGTGTCAATGTCGAACGTCTACTGATACCTTCTGATACCTTTTCCGAAAGTGTCGTGCTCTTTTATCTTGTGGTGCGAGCCGCCGCCGCCGCTCTTCATCACCGGGGTATCGGTGAAATAAAATCCCATGATTACTACACACGTTTCAAATGTATACGCGCGGTGATGACTTCGTCTTGAAAATTCACGATATCGCCGTCCTGATCGTGTACGGACACTGTAACGTTACGCAAGTGTAGTACGTTAAGTGGAAAATAAATGACGTTTTCTGGGCGTTTCGACTATCTTGAATCCTGGCTCGACCGTTGGATAGAACGAGTGCAGTATATGCTCGTTTCGTCCCGCCTTGTACGAACCTTGTACAGCGTTACACCTTATCTCCAAAAACGTTCACTTTGTTAATGTTTACCTCACCGGGGCGCGTCTGACGTGTGTAACATATACGCCTCTAACTTGCGGTTCTTGGAAAAACCCAACATGTTACCGATCGTGTGTTCCGTACGCCCGATATCGATCTCGTATGAACAATAAATTTCGCATTTCAATGTGTTGTTGTTGGGTCGTAGAGAAAATTTTTGGTCTGATAGTTCTTTCTTCAGGTACGTTTCGATATCGCTGATTTCGTACAACACATACCGGTCGGTATTTCGACAAGGTCTAACGTTTTACGTGGTCCCTTTAGTACGGGAAAGGCATTGTTTCTTCCGCTTTCCCACGTTCGGTATAGAGTTGTATGTGGTAAAGTCCAGCAGTCCCCGCGTACCATTCGCCGTCCGTCAGTTCGAGTGGTGGAAAAAAGCCACAAACCAGTGCGCACGGATCCGTACCCGTGGCGGTAACCGTAAGCGAAGACATCTTGTCGTTTACTGATCGTTCGATGTCAAAAACTCCAAACATAAATGTCCGCAGACGACCGTGTCCGGCGGCTGTTTCCGCGCGTAATTGTAACGAACGTCGGTCACGTTCTATCTAAAGTACCGTATTAGCTCGACAGGAGGCCGCAGTTTGCCGAATCCGTCAAAGTACGTGACTCTGTCGCCTCGCTTCTTGTAGCATACCCAGTGCGTGCCCGGTCCGGTAGCGTCGTCCAGATTCACGATCGCGCTTTCGTTCTCCCACGGTGATGTACGAGGAAGTGCGTCGCGCATGTACACACCTCTGAAATAAGGTACACGCAATCGTTTCTTGTACTCGTACAGATCTCGATCGGACAACGGGTGCACGGGTATTTTAATTAGCTTTTTCGGTACGGTCGAAGGTAGAGTCCTGAAGCCTTTTTTACCACCGGTCCGTCTTCGATGTCCTGTCCCCGTCGTCCTCCTCCTCCTCTTCCTGATTATCGTGCGACGTCGACGTTTACGCACACTACCACCGCAGCATAGCCCGCTGCCTAACGCCGATTTCGCCTTCATCGCTGCCGCTATGGCCGCCGCGTACGCTCTTTCGCTGATGCCCGAATTCAAAAGCTTTCACTCGTTCCCACGCCTTGCCGGCTAGCACACGATCCGCTACCGTCTTCGTTCGTTGTCATTGTACTTGGCGTAAGCGATATCGTGTTCACGACAGGCTTCGTCCAACTCGTTGATTCCTCGATCGCCGCGAGCCAATCTCTCCTCTAGTTTCGTTCAGGGTCCACAGAACCTGTAGCCGGGCGAATGTAGTTCCACCGGTAATACGTCCACCGCTCGATTGATCAGTGTAGGTACTGACTTCGTGACGAATGGTACGGCGCTTTTAACTATTTCTCCGATGAGACCACGCACCCTTTTTTTATCAACACGATTACGTAGTTCATACATGTCTACTGTTTCGACTGCTGTCGACAAAGGGATCTCCAATCGTGCTCGTCCTTTTTGTCGACAGATTTGTCTAATCACTAATCAATTCGTTCGTCTCCGTCTTGCTCGTAAGTAGTAACTCTGCCTCTTCGGCACCGAGTGAAGTACGCGCTGCTTGCGTATGCAATTTATAGATATATGATACCACTTTCTCCCAACGGTGTTGGAACACTTTTGCGAGTTTGTACGTTTCCCTCTTCGCGTCCTCCAATT
>JAWRYS010000776.1:0-28167 GCA_034769895.1 Magicicada septendecula | reverse complement strand
AACTAGGAATATTGAGTTGGATTAATATATTAAAGGAGTAGTACAGGAATTTAATTATAAGATAAAAGAATGAAATATAAAGAAGCTAATAATAAAGGGTTATTATAGAGATGATAATTTCATCAAAACCAAAGATATGTTTTTCCAAAATTATCAACTTTAACGGTGAGGCATATGTAACGTCACAGAACGTTCCATAAAAAGAAATCATTTATATAGTAAGTTAGCATAAGAGGAAAGTGAAGTGAACAGTATCGAACCCAAGTAGTCCCAAAAAATTGTGTAATTTTGTATAATTATTTCTATCAACTTGAAAAAACGACCAAACTATGACTAAGACAAAACCCGATATATATTATTAAAGTGAATAAGAGTGAAAAAACCATAAGACACTATAAGAGAGAGAAATAATGTCAGAATCCACCAGAATAAAGTCAATAATTATTAAATTTTATAACTATGAATAGGGTATTAAAAACTATTTTTCGTGAATAAATGGACATGATCCATTATTATATTATGTGATGTAAATAAAATAAATGTATTAAATGACTTAAATACATTATTAGAAAGAGTTTAAGTTAAAATAAAAATTGTATATTTGCAATGACAAAAAAATATTAATGTGTTGGATTTGAGACCATACACCATGATTTCATGAAAAAATTAATTATTATCAGATTTAAATAAACACTATATGTAATTGTCAGGCAGACAATAGTGAACAATTTATCTTAAATAAAGGAAGCTGTCAAATGAATAAAAAGCAGCCAAAATAGCCAAAAACAGTGTTAACTAAAAACATGTAATAGGCATCTAATATTGTATAATTTATGAATTTAATGTTGCCAAAATGCAACCAAACTGTATTAGAAAGCTGTAATATGATATAAAGCAACTATACTAATATACCTGACCAACTTTAACATTGTAATAGTCAAGTCAGCAAAATATTTACTTATACCATGTATGGCTGAAACCCATTATCCAGTACAAAAATAATCATATCTGGCTAAATACTTACATAATACTAACAAAAATAAGATAGAAAGGTACAATACATCAGAATACCTTAATAAGAAACAAACTCAGTTGAAAGTAAAGTCAATTCTAAAAGAATTTAACTAATTAGAGTGAGATTTGTCACACCATAGAAAATGACATCTCAAGACCAATCAATGATGCTATGTCATCTTGTGATAAATATAATATATGTACAAAGTAACCAGGTATCACAAAAGATAGACAAAATAATAAACTCTGTGTGTATAGTGGTGAAATAATACATATATTAAAGAAAAAGACTAATCATTGTATTAGAAAACCGACAAGAATCTAGGCCATGAGCAAAGGCCATATAAAATTGTATTTATTTGTGTTTCATTGATGTTAAAATTTGTTTATTTTGTTGTAGGAAAGTAGTAGTAGTAGATGTCCAGCTTGTGGAAGGAACTTTGTAACTCCACAACAATTTTTGTTATAAAAATTGAGTTTTCAAAGACAACAACTCAAGGTGAGGGTTGTATATTGTATTGTTTAATAGACTTAAGTTAATTAGATACCAATCATATTTAGTATCGCTAGATTCAGTTAAAAACAAGGAATCTAAATACATTAATGGCATACAAATTGTAAGTACTAATGTGAAACTGTTTGATAAATACCAGTGTAAATTTTGAAATATCCATTGTATGAAGAATAAGAAATTCGTTCTAAAAGCTTCTACGGAAGTGAAAATTGTTCTATGACATTCCATTTCGTTTATTCTCGAACAATCTAGAAAGAATTTTTACACAAATATACCGGAAGTCGACGAAAACAGTCATCCCGATTTAGTATAAAAGCGAGACCAAATTCGACCCAAAAACACTTGAAGATTGAACTCCAGAACTTATGCATCTCACACAACACTGATCAACGCAGCTAAGGCGAAACCAAAGAGGCGAAAAATCGACAAGACACGGCAGGAAGGCTTTTCCCGTACATAGACATAACCGACTGACTTAACCTCAACGAGAGTCTACGCCAAAAAGTATCGCTGAAATAGAGCAGCGATACGGCAAATTTTAATAGAAATCACGCAGCCAGAACGTCCAGCGGCCCAGGAGGGACCAAACATTTAAATAGAGAATGAATTCTGCTGTGTTCGCATTGACTGACTAACGTGACAAATAATTCCCCCGAACGTAACAAACATACACTAAGCCTTCCTCAACACTGCATGGGAACCAGCGCTGCGGTGGCAGATTTCTGAATCAACGCTAAACAGATGATTCGTAGTGGCGGCGTTTGAACGAGATTTTACTGCCAAACGTTTTGACAAAAAGTGCGGAAAAAGTAATGATCGAAAAATTTGACTTTAAATAGATTCAGTGTACACCCGAAGAGGCGAGATTGAGAAACTACCCGAAGGAAGTGTCCAGTGAGAGAATAAACGACCATTGGAACGTGAGTTACCAAAATTAAAGTCATTTGTTACCTGGTTACATTTATCACACAGTTGTACTTTACACGCCACACATACACCTTCAAATCACTTAGTTTTTTTTTCTTGTAAGGCATCTAATTGATATGTCTTGGTAGTTCAAAGGAGTCACGTCCTGAGAGTAAAGATTTTTCACATATTAAACTCATGCTTGTCAACTGAGTCAAAATCTGAAATACTAGCCGATACTTGATTGGACATATAAAAAATTGTCAATAATAATAACTTGTAAAATTTTTTCTCTGCAATTTTATAATTTTTTATGAATGATAGTCCTTCAGACGATTTGTTTGTTTTTAAAGAACCATTAAACTTAACTGATTTTTTCAAAGCTAAACTGACTTGTTTAAATTTTTTCGTAGATTTAAAAATTTTATCAATCACATTTAATTTTTTCTTGAACAAACGTTTCCAAGTGGCGCCCACAAAAGCATAGTTGTAAGTTGTGTTACAGGACTACATCACTGCAGAGGATCCAGTCAACAGAGTAAGTAACAAAAGTGCGCGGAGGTAACGCCCGACAGATTACAACACAAACATTAAAACAACACCACCCTATTTCTATTTGTTATAAATTGGCAGCCCAATTAGTGAGGCTTGAAAAAGACGGAACAAGCCCGGCAACTACCAACATATTAAAATGTCGCAAACAAAATTAATGATGATGATCCAAGAATTGGAAGAAACAAACAAAAAAAATAAGGAGCGAATGCTCCAAGAAAGGGAAGAAAGTAGCCAAAGAAGGAGACAGATGGAAGTAAGTGGCCGGAAATTTAGGGAGGAACTGAGAGAGAAAGGGGAAAGATGGAGAAAATCCATGATAGGATTCTTCGGGAGGAAAAACAAAGACAGATAGAGAGAGAAGAGAATGAAAGAAGGAGACAGAAAGAGAGAGAGGAGGATGAAAAACAAAGACAGATAGAGAGAGAAGAGAATGAAAGAAGAAGACAGAAAGAGAGAGAGGAAAATGAAAGAAAGAGACAGAAAGAGAGAGAAGAGAATGAAAGATGGAGACAGAAAGAGAGAGAGGAGGATGAAAAACAAAGACAGATAGAGAGAGAAGAGAATGAAAGGAAGAGACAGAAAGAGAGAGAGGAAAATGAAAGAAGGAGACAGAAAGAGAGAGAGGAGAGCGAAAAACAAATGCAGAAACTTCGGGAGGAAACTCAAAAATGGGTAGAGTCCATTACGGAAAATAATAATGCAAATTACAAAACAGTAGACGAAAAGATCGAGGAGAGTAAGACTGACAATGACAGGGAGGTCGAGGTAATGGAGGAACAGGTAGAAGGATTACAGATTCTATTTCGTCATCTTCCAGAAACGAAAAATAATAATGCAAATTACGAATTAGTAGACGAAAAGATCGAGGAGAGTAAAACCGACAATGATAGGGAGGTCGAGGTAATGGAGGAACAGGTAGAAGGATTACAGTTTCTATTTCGTTGTCTTCCAGAAAATAATACCGGTCCTGAAACCATAGAGAAAGAAACAGTAGAAACGGAACAAAACATAGCAAATAGATTGGACAGGCCGAGAAAAACGAACAGGGAGTATACAAAGGAAATAGGAGAAATGACTCAAAGCGGTTTAATTAATGTACTTAACCCCCCGGTCACTGACCACAGAGAAAGGAGTTATGTGAAAGAATATAAACAGAATTTAATGAAAAGGGACAAAAAGAAAGAGTGTATTACAAAGAAAATCATAGGCCAAAATACTTTTAAGGTAAGCGTGCCTAGAAAAAAGATACATTCCAAAAAGAAGGAAAATTATGAGGAACGAATGGGCCAGCTTATAGAAAAATACGCTCAGGCAATAAGAGAAATAAGAAAGAAAAGGAATCAAGAGAATAGGCCCCAGGCAAGTAATGACGAAAAACCCCGAGTATTTTATGTAAACCATGTATTGGCAGAAACTGGCCGAGAACCAGATAATGATCCCCAAAATGAAAGTGAGAGAGAGGAGGAATTCCGCTATGCAGAAAAATTATGGCCCAAACATGTGATGAGATGGTAATGCCATGTATTAATCATCCAGAATAAATGTCATAGACCAGGCATTTGAAGGAGTAGAGGTGATAAACATCGAAGGTCGAATATTGAAAAGAGAAGGAATTAAAAAGGAATGGGAATGATAAATAAGGACATAATATAAGGAACACAACCAAAAGGGGTTGAAATAATCAACGTAATTAACCCAAACTGACAAATATAAACCCAAATATTATCAAACATGAAAACAATACCTACGAGGTAACTGACACAATTAGGAACAAGGTAAAAGGTACGTATAACCAGACTTCATTAAAAAAGTACCATGATTAATAAAAAATCGCAAGTCGAATACTCAATCAGTGACCAAGTACCATGACCAAAGACCCAAGTCAAATACAGCATCATAGAGAAGGTACCTTGACTAAACATGTCAACGTGAATTTTTTAACTTAGCCATAATTAGAAAGGAGGTAGAGATTTTTAAATAAAATAAATATTATTGTATAGAGATTGTTATTAATACATATTACGAGATGGACACATTCCACCATAGGCAAGATTTATTTCCAATAGCCATGTCAACGTATATTTTCCAGCTTACCCGTACTTAGAGAAGGAGAGAGATTATTATTAATTAATATTACGAGAAGGACACCTTACACCAAAGGCATAAAGATATATATAAAATATAGATTTATTTCCAATAGCCAAGTCAACGTATATTTACCAGCTTACCCGTACTTAGAGAAGGAGAGAGATTATTATTAATAAATACTACAAGATGGACACTTAGTAAAGGAGAAAAGAGGGAGAAATACTGTCATATATTTGATATTTAAATGGAAATGATAAATGATAAATGAAAAAAAAAAAGGAGAGGAAAACAGTGTGTTACATAAGGAGGTAATGATGAATAAGAATATAGCTATTAACATTGAATGATTTTAAACGATAATTTTAACCTGCGGAGAACGATATATTAATATAATTGTGAATTAATCAGAAGAGTTTAAGAAAGGGAATTTATGTGTAGGAGCCTATGATCTTTGAATATTGTATTTTTTTTTTATTATTATTATTATTTGTTGCAAAGGTGCAATTATTATTTTCTGAACAGGGATGTGTTGCCTCTGATTTCAGTAGTTATAGACAGGAAGGGACAGAGAATGTATGCCATAGCGAGCCACTCTGACTCCCAACCCTCTATGTAAGTTAGGGAATTGATAGGGAATTATATCAAAGATTAATTATAAAACATCAAGGTAAAAAGGAAAGGAATAGGTGATATGACAAAGAACGAACTAGGAATATTGAGTTGGATTAATATATTAAAGGAGTAGTACAGGAATTTAATTATAAGATAAAAGAATGAAATATAAAGAAGCTAATAATAAAGGGTTATTATAGAGATGATAATTTCATCAAAACCAAAGATATGTTTTTCCAAAATTATCAACTTTAACGGTGAGGCATATGTAACGTCACAGAACGTTCCATAAAAAGAAATCATTTATATAGTAAGTTAGCATAAGAGGAAAGTGAAGTGAACAGTATCGAACCCAAGTAGTCCCAAAAAATTGTGTAATTTTGTATAATTATTTCTATCAACTTGAAAAAACGACCAAACTATGACTAAGACAAAACCCCATATATATTATTAAAGTGAATAAGAGTGAAAAAACCATAAGACACTATAAGAGAGAGAAATAATGTCAGAATCCACCAGAATAAAGTCAATAATTATTAAATTTTATAACTATGAATAGGGTATTAAAAACTATTTTTCGTGAATAAATGGACATGATCCATTATTATATTATGTGATGTAAATAAAATAAATGTATTAAATGACTTAAATACATTATTAGAAAGAGTTTAAGTTAAAATAAAAATTGTATATTTGCAATGACAAAAAAATATTAATGTGTTGGATTTGAGACCATACACCATGATTTCATGAAAAAATTAATTATTATCAGATTTAAATAAACACTATATGTAATTGTCAGGCAGACAATAGTGAACAATTTATCTTAAATAAAGGAAGCTGTCAAATGAATAAAAAGCAGCCAAAATAGCCAAAAACAGTGTTAACTAAAAACATGTAATAGGCATCTAATATTGTATAATTTATGAATTTAATGTTGCCAAAATGCAACCAAACTGTATTAGAAAGCTGTAATATGATATAAAGCAACTATACTAATATACCTGACCAACTTTAACATTGTAATAGTCAAGTCAGCAAAATATTTACTTATACCATGTATGGCTGAAACCCATTATCCAGTACAAAAATAATCATATCTGGCTAAATACATACATAATACTAACAAAAATAACATAGAAAGGTACAATACATCAGAATACCTTAATAAGAAACAAACTCAGTTGAAAGTAAAGTCAATTCTAAAAGAATTTAACTAATTAGAGTGAGATTTGTCACACCATAGAAAATGACATCTCAAGACCAATCAATGATGCTATGTCATCTTGTGATAAATATAATATATGTACAAAGTAACCAGGTATCACAAAAGATAGACAAAATAATAAACTCTGTGTGTATAGTGGTGAAATAATACATATATTAAAGAAAAAGACTAATCATTGTATTAGAAAACCGACAAGAATCTAGGCCATGAGCAAAGGCCATATAAAATTGTATTTATTTGTGTTTCATTGATGTTAAAATTTGTTTATTTTGTTGTAGGAAAGTAGTAGTAGTAGATGTCCAGCTTGTGGAAGGAACTTTGTAACTCCACAACAATTTTTGTTATAAAAATTGAGTTTTCAAAGACAACAACTCAAGGTGAGGGTTGTATATTGTATTGTTTAATAGACTTAAGTTAATTAGATACCAATCATATTTAGTATCGCTAGATTCAGTTAAAAACAAGGAATCTAAATACATTAATGGCATACAAATTGTAAGTACTAATGTGAAACTGTTTGATAAATACCAGTGTAAATTTTGAAATATCCATTGTATGAAGAATAAGAAATTCGTTCTAAAAGCTTCTACGGAAGTGAAAATTGTTCTATGACATTCCATTTCGTTTATTCTCGAACAATCTAGAAAGAATTTTTACACAAATATACCGGAAGTCGACGAAAACAGTCATCCCGATTTAGTATAAAAGCGAGACCAAATTCGACCCAAAAACACTTGAAGATTGAACTCCAGAACTTATGCATCTCACACAACACTGATCAACGCAGCTAAGGCGAAACCAAAGAGGCGAAAAATCGACAAGACACGGCAGGAAGGCTTTTCCCGTACATAGACATAACCGACTGACTTAACCTCAACGAGAGTCTACGCCAAAAAGTATCGTTGAAATAGAGCAGCGATACGGCAAATTTTAATAGAAATCACGCAGCCAGAACGTCCAGCGGCCCAGGAGGGACCAAACATTTAAATAGAGAATGAATTCTGCTGTGTTCGCATTGACTGACTAACGTGACAAATAATTCCCCCGAACGTAACAAACATACACTAAGCCTTCCTCAACACTGCATGGGAACCAGCGCTGCGGTGGCAGATTTCTGAATCAACGCTAAACAGATGATTCGTAGTGGCGGCGTTTGAACGAGATTTTACTGCCAAACGTTTTGACAAAAAGTGCGGAAAAAGTAATGATCGAAAAATTTGACTTTAAATAGATTCAGTGTACACCCGAAGAGGCGAGATTGAGAAACTACCCGAAGGAAGTGTCCAGTGAGAGAATAAACGACCATTGGAACGTGAGTTACCAAAATTAAAGTCATTTGTTACCTGGTTACATTTATCACACAGTTGTACTTTACACGCCACACATACACCTTCAAATCACTTAGTTTTTTTTTCTTGTAAGGCATCTAATTGATATGTCTTGGTAGTTCAAAGGAGTCACGTCCTGAGAGTAAAGATTTTTCACATATTAAACTCATGCTTGTCAACTGAGTCAAAATCTGAAATACTAGCCGATACTTGATTGGACATATAAAAAATTGTCAATAATAATAACTTGTAAAATTTTTTCTCTGCAATTTTATAATTTTTTATGAATGATAGTCCTTCAGACGATTTGTTTGTTTTTAAAGAACCATTAAACTTAACTGATTTTTTCAAAGCTAAACTGACTTGTTTAAATTTTTTCGTAGATTTAAAAATTTTATCAATCACATTTAATTTTTTCTTGGAACAAACGTTTCCAAGTGGCGCCCACAAAAGCATAGTTGTAAGTTGTGTTACAGGACTACATCACTGCAGAGGATCCAGTCAACAGAGTAAGTAACAAAAGTGCGCGGAGGTAACGCCCGACAGATTACAACACAAACATTAAAACAACACCACCCTATTTCTATTTGTTATAAATTGGCAGCCCAATTAGTGAGGCTTGAAAAAGACGGAACAAGCCCGGCAACTACCAACATATTAAAATGTCGCAAACAAAATTAATGATGATGATCCAAGAATTGGAAGAAACAAACAAAAAAAATAAGGAGCGAATGCTCCAAGAAAGGGAAGAAAGTAGCCAAAGAAGGAGACAGATGGAAGTAAGTGGCCGGAAATTTAGGGAGGAACTGAGAGAGAAAGGGGAAAGATGGAGAAAATCCATGATAGGATTCTTCGGGGAGGAAAAACAAAGACAGATAGAGAGAGAAGAGAATGAAAGAAGGAGACAGAAAGAGAGAGAGGAGGATGAAAAACAAAGACAGATAGAGAGAGAAGAGAATGAAAGAAGAAGACAGAAAGAGAGAGAGGAAAATGAAAGAAAGAGACAGAAAGAGAGAGAAGAGAATGAAAGATGGAGACAGAAAGAGAGAGAGGAGGATGAAAAACAAAGACAGATAGAGAGAGAAGAGAATGAAAGGAAGAGACAGAAAGAGAAAGAGGAAAATGAAAGAAGGAGACAGAAAGAGAGAGAGGAGAGCGAAAAACAAATGCAGAAACTTCGGGAGGAAACTCAAAAATGGGTAGAGTCCATTACGGAAAATAATAATGCAAATTACAAAACAGTAGACGAAAAGATCGAGGAGAGTAAGACTGACAATGACAGGGAGGTCGAGGTAATGGAGGAACAGGTAGAAGGATTACAGATTCTATTTCGTCATCTTCCAGAAACGAAAAATAATAATGCAAATTACGAATTAGTAGACGAAAAGATTGAGGAGAGTAAAACCGACAATGATAGGGAGGTCGAGGTAATGGAGGAACAGGTAGAAGGATTACAGTTTCTATTTCGTTGTCTTCCAGAAAATAATACCGGTCCTGAAACCATAGAGAAAGAAACAGTAGAAACGGAACAAAACATAGCAAATAGATTGGACAGACCGAGAAAAACGAACAGGGAGTATACAAAGGAAATAGGAGAAATGACTCAAAGCGGTTTAATTAATGTACTTAACCCCCCGGTCACTGACCACAGAGAAAGGAGTTATGTGAAAGAATATAAACAGAATTTAATGAAAAGGGACAAAAAGAAAGAGTGTATTACAAAGAAAATCATAGGCCAAAATACTTTTAAGGTAAGCGTGCCTAGAAAAAAGATACATTCCAAAAAGAAGGAAAATTATGAGGAACGAATGGGCCAGCTTATAGAAAAATACGCTCAGGCAATAAGAGAAATAAGAAAGAAAAGGAATCAAGAGAATAGGCCCCAGGCAAGTAATGACGAAAAACCCCGAGTATTTTATGTAAACCATGTATTGGCAGAAACTGGCCGAGAACCAGATAATGATCCCCAAAATGAAAGTGAGAGAGAGGAGGAATTCCGCTATGCAGAAAAATTATGGCCCAAACATGTGATGAGATGGTAATGCCATGTATTAATCATCCAGAATAAATGTCATAGACCAGGCATTTGAAGGAGTAGAGGTGATAAACATCGAAGGTCGAATATTGAAAAGAGAAGGAATTAAAAAGGAATGGGAATGATAAATAAGGACATAATATAAGGAACACAACCAAAAGGGGTTGAAATAATCAACGTAATTAACCCAAACTGACAAATATAAACCCAAATATTATCAAACATGAAAACAATACCTACGAGGTAACTGACACAATTAGGAACAAGGTAAAAGGTACGTATAACCAGACTTCATTAAAAAAGTACCATGATTAATAAAAAATCGCAAGTCGAATACTCAATCAGTGACCAAGTACCATGACCAAAGACCCAAGTCAAATACAGCATCATAGAGAAGGTACCTTGACTAAACATGTCAACGTGAATTTTTTAACTTAGCCATAATTAGAAAGGAGGTAGAGATTTTTAAATAAATATAAATATTATTGTATAGAGATTGTTATTAATACATATTACGATATGGACACATTCCACCATAGGCAAGATTTATTTCCAATAGCCATGTCAACGTATATTTTCCAGCTTACCCGTACTTAGAGAAGGAGAGAGATTATTATTAATTAATATTACGAGAAGGACACCTTACACCAAAGGCATAAAGATATATATAAAATATAGATTTATTTCCAATAGCCAAGTCAACGTATATTTACCAGCTTACCCGTACTTAGAGAAGGAGAGAGATTATTATTAATAAATACTACAAGATGGACACTTAGTAAAGGAGAAAAGAGGGAGAAATACTGTCATATATTTGATATTTAAATGGAAATGATAAATGATAAATGAAAAAAAAAAAAAAGGAGAGGAAAACAGTGTGTTACATAAGGAGGTAATGATGAATATGAATATAGCTATTAACATTGAATGATTTTAAACGATAATTTTAACCTGCGGAGAACGATATATTAATATAATTGTGAATTAATCAGAAGAGTTTAAGAAAGGGAATTTATGTGTAGGAGCCTATGATCTTTGAATATTGTATTTTTTTTTTATTATTATTATTATTTGTTGCAAAGGTGCAATTATTATTTTCTGAACAGGGATGTGTTGCCTCTGATTTCAGTAGTTATAGACAGGAAGGGACAGAGAATGTATGCCATAGCGAGCCACTCTGACTCCCAACCCTCTATGTAAGTTAGGGAATTGATAGGGAATTATATCAAAGATTAATTATAAAACATCAAGGTAAAAAGGAAAGGAATAGGTGATATGACAAAGAACGAACTAGGAATATTGAGTTGGATTAATATATTAAAGGAGTAGTACAGGAATTTAATTATAAGATAAAAGAATGAAATATAAAGAAGCTAATAATAAAGGGTTATTATAGAGATGATAATTTCATCAAAACCAAAGATATGTTTTTCCAAAATTATCAACTTTAACGGTGAGGCATATGTAACGTCACAGAACGTTCCATAAAAAGAAATCATTTATATAGTAAGTTAGCATAAGAGGAAAGTGAAGTGAACAGTATCGAACCCAAGTAGTCCCAAAAAATTGTGTAATTTTGTATAATTATTTCTATCAACTTGAAAAAACGACCAAACTATGACTAAGACAAAACCCGATATATATTATTAAAGTGAATAAGAGTGAAAAAACCATAAGACACTATAAGAGAGAGAAATAATGTCAGAATCCACCAGAATAAAGTCAATAATTATTAAATTTTATAACTATGAATAGGGTATTAAAAACTATTTTTCGTGAATAAATGGACATGATCCATTATTATATTATGTGATGTAAATAAAATAAATGTATTAAATGACTTAAATACATTATTAGAAAGAGTTTAAGTTAAAATAAAAATTGTATATTTGCAATGACAAAAAAATATTAATGTGTTGGATTTGAGACCATACACCATGATTTCATGAAAAAATTAATTATTATCAGATTTAAATAAACACTATATGTAATTGTCAGGCAGACAATAGTGAACAATTTATCTTAAATAAAGGAAGCTGTCAAATGAATAAAAAGCAGCCAAAATAGCCAAAAACAGTGTTAACTAAAAACATGTAATAGGCATCTAATATTGTATAATTTATGAATTTAATGTTGCCAAAATGCAACCAAACTGTATTAGAAAGCTGTAATATGATATAAAGCAACTATACTAATATACCTGACCAACTTTAACATTGTAATAGTCAAGTCAGCAAAATATTTACTTATACCATGTATGGCTGAAACCCATTATCCAGTACAAAAATAATCATATCTGGCTAAATACATACATAATACTAACAAAAATAACATAGAAAGGTACA
The DNA here is from genome assembly GCA_034769895.1 of Magicicada septendecula. Classification (NCBI taxonomy): domain Eukaryota; kingdom Metazoa; phylum Arthropoda; class Insecta; order Hemiptera; family Cicadidae; genus Magicicada; species Magicicada septendecula. The sequence continues at coordinate 15,542 of JAWRYS010000776.1, read as the reverse complement.
ATACATCAGAATACCTTAATAAGAAACAAACTCAGTTGAAAGTAAAGTCAATTCTAAAAGAATTTAACTAATTAGAGTGAGATTTGTCACACCATAGAAAATGACATCTCAAGACCAATCAATGATGCTATGTCATCTTGTGATAAATATAATATATGTACAAAGTAACCAGGTATCACAAAAGATAGACAAAATAATAAACTCTGTGTGTATAGTGGTGAAATAATACATATATTAAAGAAAAAGACTAATCATTGTATTAGAAAACCGACAAGAATCTAGGCCATGAGCAAAGGCCATATAAAATTGTATTTATTTGTGTTTCATTGATGTTAAAATTTGTTTATTTTGTTGTAGGAAAGTAGTAGTAGTAGATGTCCAGCTTGTGGAAGGAACTTTGTAACTCCACAACAATTTTTGTTATAAAAATTGAGTTTTCAAAGACAACAACTCAAGGTGAGGGTTGTATATTGTATTGTTTAATAGACTTAAGTTAATTAGATACCAATCATATTTAGTATCGCTAGATTCAGTTAAAAACAAGGAATCTAAATACATTAATGGCATACAAATTGTAAGTACTAATGTGAAACTGTTTGATAAATACCAGTGTAAATTTTGAAATATCCATTGTATGAAGAATAAGAAATTCGTTCTAAAAGCTTCTACGGAAGTGAAAATTGTTCTATGACATTCCATTTCGTTTATTCTCGAACAATCTAGAAAGAATTTTTACACAAATATACCGGAAGTCGACGAAAACAGTCATCCCGATTTAGTATAAAAGCGAGACCAAATTCGACCCAAAAACACTTGAAGATTGAACTCCAGAACTTATGCATCTCACACAACACTGATCAACGCAGCTAAGGCGAAACCAAAGAGGCGAAAAATCGACAAGACACGGCAGGAAGGCTTTTCCCGTACATAGACATAACCGACTGACTTAACCTCAACGAGAGTCTACGCCAAAAAGTATCGCTGAAATAGAGCAGCGATACGGCAAATTTTAATAGAAATCACGCAGCCAGAACGTCCAGCGGCCCAGGAGGGACCAAACATTTAAATAGAGAATGAATTCTGCTGTGTTCGCATTGACTGACTAACGTGACAAATAATTCCCCCGAACGTAACAAACATACACTAAGCCTTCCTCAACACTGCATGGGAACCAGCGCTGCGGTGGCAGATTTCTGAATCAACGCTAAACAGATGATTCGTAGTGGCGGCGTTTGAACGAGATTTTACTGCCAAACGTTTTGACAAAAAGTGCGGAAAAAGTAATGATCGAAAAATTTGACTTTAAATAGATTCAGTGTACACCCGAAGAGGCGAGATTGAGAAACTACCCGAAGGAAGTGTCCAGTGAGAGAATAAACGACCATTGGAACGTGAGTTACCAAAATTAAAGTCATTTGTTACCTGGTTACATTTATCACACAGTTGTACTTTACACGCCACACATACACCTTCAAATCACTTAGTTTTTTTTTCTTGTAAGGCATCTAATTGATATGTCTTGGTAGTTCAAAGGAGTCACGTCCTGAGAGTAAAGATTTTTCACATATTAAACTCATGCTTGTCAACTGAGTCAAAATCTGAAATACTAGCCGATACTTGATTGGACATATAAAAAATTGTCAATAATAATAACTTGTAAAATTTTTTCTCTGCAATTTTATAATTTTTTATGAATGATAGTCCTTCAGACGATTTGTTTGTTTTTAAAGAACCATTAAACTTAACTGATTTTTTCAAAGCTAAACTGACTTGTTTAAATTTTTTCGTAGATTTAAAAATTTTATCAATCACATTTAATTTTTTCTTGGAACAAACGTTTCCAAGTGGCGCCCACAAAAGCATAGTTGTAAGTTGTGTTACAGGACTACATCACTGCAGAGGATCCAGTCAACAGAGTAAGTAACAAAAGTGCGCGGAGGTAACGCCCGACAGATTACAACACAAACATTAAAACAACACCACCCTATTTCTATTTGTTATAAATTGGCAGCCCAATTAGTGAGGCTTGAAAAAGACGGAACAAGCCCGGCAACTACCAACATATTAAAATGTCGCAAACAAAATTAATGATGATGATCCAAGAATTGGAAGAAACAAACAAAAAAAATAAGGAGCGAATGCTCCAAGAAAGGGAAGAAAGTAGCCAAAGAAGGAGACAGATGGAAGTAAGTGGCCGGAAATTTAGGGAGGAACTGAGAGAGAAAGGGGAAAGATGGAGAAAATCCATGATAGGATTCTTCGGGGAGGAAAAACAAAGACAGATAGAGAGAGAAGAGAATGAAAGAAGGAGACAGAAAGAGAGAGAGGAGGATGAAAAACAAAGACAGATAGAGAGAGAAGAGAATGAAAGAAGAAGACAGAAAGAGAGAGAGGAAAATGAAAGAAAGAGACAGAAAGAGAGAGAAGAGAATGAAAGATGGAGACAGAAAGAGAGAGAGGAGGATGAAAAACAAAGACAGATAGAGAGAGAAGAGAATGAAAGGAAGAGACAGAAAGAGAGAGAGGAAAATAAAAGAAGGAGACAGAAAGAGAGAGAGGAGAGCGAAAAACAAATGCAGAAACTTCGGGAGGAAACTCAAAAATGGGTAGAGTCCATTACGGAAAATAATAATGCAAATTACAAAACAGTAGACGAAAAGATCGAGGAGAGTAAGACTGACAATGACAGGGAGGTCGAGGTAATGGAGGAACAGGTAGAAGGATTACAGATTCTATTTCGTCATCTTCCAGAAACGAAAAATAATAATGCAAATTACGAATTAGTAGACGAAAAGATCGAGGAGAGTAAAACCGACAATGATAGGGAGGTCGAGGTAATGGAGGAACAGGTAGAAGGATTACAGTTTCTATTTCGTTGTCTTCCAGAAAATAATACCGGTCCTGAAACCATAGAGAAAGAAACAGTAGAAACGGAACAAAACATAGCAAATAGATTGGACAGACCGAGAAAAACGAACAGGGAGTATATAAAGGAAATAGGAGAAATGACTCAAAGCGGTTTAATTAATGTACTTAACCCCCCGGTCACTGACCACAGAGAAAGGAGTTATGTGAAAGAATATAAACAGAATTTAATGAAAAGGGACAAAAAGAAAGAGTGTATTACAAAGAAAATCATAGGCCAAAATACTTTTAAGGTAAGCGTGCCTAGAAAAAAGATACATTCCAAAAAGAAGGAAAATTATGAGGAACGAATGGGCCAGCTTATAGAAAAATACGCTCAGGCAATAAGAGAAATAAGAAAGAAAAGGAATCAAGAGAATAGGCCCCAGGCAAGTAATGACGAAAAACCCCGAGTATTTTATGTAAACCATGTATTGGCAGAAACTGGCCGAGAACCAGATAATGATCCCCAAAATGAAAGTGAGAGAGAGGAGGAATTCCGCTATGCAGAAAAATTATGGCCCAAACATGTGATGAGATGGTAATGCCATGTATTAATCATCCAGAATAAATGTCATAGACCAGGCATTTGAAGGAGTAGAGGTGATAAACATCGAAGGTCGAATATTGAAAAGAGAAGGAATTAAAAAGGAATGGGAATGATAAATAAGGACATAATATAAGGAACACAACCAAAAGGGGTTGAAATAATCAACGTAATTAACCCAAACTGACAAATATAAACCCAAATATTATCAAACATGAAAACAATACCTACGAGGTAACTGACACAATTAGGAACAAGGTAAAAGGTACGTATAACCAGACTTCATTAAAAAAGTACCATGATTAATAAAAAATCGCAAGTCGAATACTCAATCAGTGACCAAGTACCATGACCAAAGACCCAAGTGAAATACAGCATCATAGAGAAGGTACCTTGACTAAACATGTCAACGTGAATTTTTTAACTTAGCCATAATTAGAAAGGAGGTAGAGATTTTTAAATAAATATAAATATTATTGTATAGAGATTGTTATTAATACATATTACGAGATGGACACATTCCACCATAGGCAAGATTTATTTCCAATAGCCATGTCAACGTATATTTTCCAGCTTACCCGTACTTAGAGAAGGAGAGAGATTATTATTAATTAATATTACGAGAAGGACACCTTACACCAAAGGCATAAAGATATATATAAAATATAGATTTATTTCCAATAGCCAAGTCAACGTATATTTACCAGCTTACCCGTACTTAGAGAAGGAGAGAGATTATTATTAATAAATACTACAAGATGGACACTTAGTAAAGGAGAAAAGAGGGAGAAATACTGTCATATATTTGATATTTAAATGGAAATGATAAATGATAAATGAAAAAAAAAAAAAGGAGAGGAAAACAGTGTGTTACATAAGGAGGTAATGATGAATATGAATATAGCTATTAACATTGAATGATTTTAAACGATAATTTTAACCTGCGGAGAACGATATATTAATATAATTGTGAATTAATCAGAAGAGTTTAAGAAAGGGAATTTATGTGTAGGAGCCTATGATCTTTGAATATTGTATTTTTTTTTATTATTATTATTATTTGTTGCAAAGGTGCAATTATTATTTTCTGAACAGGGATGTGTTGCCTCTGATTTCAGTAGTTATAGACAGGAAGGGACAGAGAATGTATGCCATAGCGAGCCACTCTGACTCCCAACCCTCTATGTAAGTTAGGGAATTGATAGGGAATTATATCAAAGATTAATTATAAAACATCAAGGTAAAAAGGAAAGGAATAGGTGATATGACAAAGAACGAACTAGGAATATTGAGTTGGATTAATATATTAAAGGAGTAGTACAGGAATTTAATTATAAGATAAAAGAATGAAATATAAAGAAGCTAATAATAAAGGGTTATTATAGAGATGATAATTTCATCAAAACCAAAGATATGTTTTTCCAAAATTATCAACTTTAACGGTGAGGCATATGTAACGTCACAGAACGTTCCATAAAAAGAAATCATTTATATAGTAAGTTAGCATAAGAGGAAAGTGAAGTGAACAGTATCGAACCCAAGTAGTCCCAAAAAATTGTGTAATTTTGTATAATTATTTCTATCAACTTGAAAAAACGACCAAACTATGACTAAGACAAAACCCGATATATATTATTAAAGTGAATAAGAGTGAAAAAACCATAAGACACTATAAGAGAGAGAAATAATGTCAGAATCCACCAGAATAAAGTCAATAATTATTAAATTTTATAACTATGAATAGGGTATTAAAAACTATTTTTCGTGAATAAATGGACATGATCCATTATTATATTATGTGATGTAAATAAAATAAATGTATTAAATGACTTAAATACATTATTAGAAAGAGTTTAAGTTAAAATAAAAATTGTATATTTGCAATGACAAAAAAATATTAATGTGTTGGATTTGAGACCATACACCATGATTTCATGAAAAAATTAATTATTATCAGATTTAAATAAAAACTATATGTAATTGTCAGGCAGACAATAGTGAACAATTTATCTTAAATAAAGGAAGCTGTCAAATGAATAAAAAGCAGCCAAAATAGCCAAAAACCGTGTTAACTAAAAACATGTAATAGGCATCTAATATTGTATAATTTATGAATTTAATGTTGCCAAAATGCAACCAAACTGTATTAGAAAGCTGTAATATGATATAAAGCAACTATACTAATATACCTGACCAACTTTAACATTGTAATAGTCAAGTCAGCAAAATATTTACTTATACCATGTATGGCTGAAACCCATTATCCAGTACAAAAATAATCATATCTGGCTAAATACTTACATAATACTAACAAAAATAAGATAGAAAGGTACAATACATCAGAATACCTTAATAAGAAACAAACTCAGTTGAAAGTAAAGTCAATTCTAAAAGAATTTAACTAATTAGAGTGAGATTTGTCACACCATAGAAAATGACATCTCAAGACCAATCAATGATGCTATGTCATCTTGTGATAAATATAATATATGTACAAAGTAACCAGGTATCACAAAAGATAGACAAAATAATAAACTCTGTGTGTATAGTGGTGAAATAATACATATATTAAAGAAAAAGACTAATCATTGTATTAGAAAACCGACAAGAATCTAGGCCATGAGCAAAGGCCATATAAAATTGTATTTATTTGTGTTTCATTGATGTTAAAATTTGTTTATTTTGTTGTAGGAAAGTAGTAGTAGTAGATGTCCAGCTTGTGGAAGGAACTTTGTAACTCCACAACAATTTTTGTTATAAAAATTGAGTTTTCAAAGACAACAACTCAAGGTGAGGGTTGTATATTGTATTGTTTAATAGACTTAAGTTAATTAGATACCAATCATATTTAGTATCGCTAGATTCAGTTAAAAACAAGGAATCTAAATACATTAATGGCATACAAATTGTAAGTACTAATGTGAAACTGTTTGATAAATACCAGTGTAAATTTTGAAATATCCATTGTATGAAGAATAAGAAATTCGTTCTAAAAGCTTCTACGGAAGTGAAAATTGTTCTATGACATTCCATTTCGTTTATTCTCGAACAATCTAGAAAGAATTTTTACACAAATATACCGGAAGTCGACGAAAACAGTCATCCCGATTTAGTATAAAAGCGAGACCAAATTCGACCCAAAAACACTTGAAGATTGAACTCCAGAACTTATGCATCTCACACAACACTGATCAACGCAGCTAAGGCGAAACCAAAGAGGCGAAAAATCGACAAGACACGGCAGGAAGGCTTTTCCCGTACATAGACATAACCGACTGACTTAACCTCAACGAGAGTCTACGCCAAAAAGTATCGCTGAAATAGAGCAGCGATACGGCAAATTTTAATAGAAATCACGCAGCCAGAACGTCCAGCGGCCCAGGAGGGACCAAACATTTAAATAGAGAATGAATTCTGCTGTGTTCGCATTGACTGACTAACGTGACAAATAATTCCCCCGAACGTAACAAACATACACTAAGCCTTCCTCAACACTGCATGGGAACCAGCGCTGCGGTGGCAGATTTCTGAATCAACGCTAAACAGATGATTCGTAGTGGCGGCGTTTGAACGAGATTTTACTGCCAAACGTTTTGACAAAAAGTGCGGAAAAAGTAATGATCGAAAAATTTGACTTTAAATAGATTCAGTGTACACCCGAAGAGGCGAGATTGAGAAACTACCCGAAGGAAGTGTCCAGTGAGAGAATAAACGACCATTGGAACGTGAGTTACCAAAATTAAAGTCATTTGTTACCTGGTTACATTTATCACACAGTTGTACTTTACACGCCACACATACACCTTCAAATCACTTAGTTTTTTTTTCTTGTAAGGCATCTAATTGATATGTCTTGGTAGTTCAAAGGAGTCACGTCCTGAGAGTAAAGATTTTTCACATATTAAACTCATGCTTGTCAACTGAGTCAAAATCTGAAATACTAGCCGATACTTGATTGGACATATAAAAAATTGTCAATAATAATAACTTGTAAAATTTTTTCTCTGCAATTTTATAATTTTTTATGAATGATAGTCCTTCAGACGATTTGTTTGTTTTTAAAGAACCATTAAACTTAACTGATTTTTTCAAAGCTAAACTGACTTGTTTAAATTTTTTCGTAGATTTAAAAATTTTATCAATCACATTTAATTTTTTCTTGGAACAAACGTTTCCAAGTGGCGCCCACAAAAGCATAGTTGTAAGTTGTGTTACAGGACTACATCACTGCAGAGGATCCAGTCAACAGAGTAAGTAACAAAAGTGCGCGGAGGTAACGCCCGACAGATTACAACACAAACATTAAAACAACACCACCCTATTTCTATTTGTTATAAATTGGCAGCCCAATTAGTGAGGCTTGAAAAAGACGGAACAAGCCCGGCAACTACCAACATATTAAAATGTCGCAAACAAAATTAATGATGATGATCCAAGAATTGGAAGAAACAAACAAAAAAAATAAGGAGCGAATGCTCCAAGAAAGGGAAGAAAGTAGCCAAAGAAGGAGACAGATGGAAGTAAGTGGCCGGAAATTTAGGGAGGAACTGAGAGAGAAAGGGGAAAGATGGAGAAAATCCATGATAGGATTCTTCGGGGAGGAAAAACAAAGACAGATAGAGAGAGAAGAGAATGAAAGAAGGAGACAGAAAGAGAGAGAGGAGGATGAAAAACAAAGACAGATAGAGAGAGAAGAGAATGAAAGAAGAAGACAGAAAGAGAGAGAGGAAAATGAAAGAAAGAGACAGAAAGAGAGAGAAGAGAATGAAAGATGGAGACAGAAAGAGAGAGAGGAGGATGAAAAACAAAGACAGATAGAGAGAGAAGAGAATGAAAGGAAGAGACAGAAAGAGAGAGAGGAAAATAAAAGAAGGAGACAGAAAGAGAGAGAGGAGAGCGAAAAACAAATGCAGAAACTTCGGGAGGAAACTCAAAAATGGGTAGAGTCCATTACGGAAAATAATAATGCAAATTACAAAACAGTAGACGAAAAGATCGAGGAGAGTAAGACTGACAATGACAGGGAGGTCGAGGTAATGGAGGAACAGGTAGAAGGATTACAGATTCTATTTCGTCATCTTCCAGAAACGAAAAATAATAATGCAAATTACGAATTAGTAGACGAAAAGATCGAGGAGAGTAAAACCGACAATGATAGGGAGGTCGAGGTAATGGAGGAACAGGTAGAAGGATTACAGTTTCTATTTCGTTGTCTTCCAGAAAATAATACCGGTCCTGAAACCATAGAGAAAGAAACAGTAGAAACGGAACAAAACATAGCAAATAGATTGGACAGACCGAGAAAAACGAACAGGGAGTATACAAAGGAAATAGGAGAAATGACTCAAAGCGGTTTAATTAATGTACTTAACCCCCCGGTCACTGACCACAGAGAAAGGAGTTATGTGAAAGAATATAAACAGAATTTAATGAAAAGGGACAAAAAGAAAGAGTGTATTACAAAGAAAATCATAGGCCAAAATACTTTTAAGGTAAGCGTGCCTAGAAAAAAGATACATTCCAAAAAGAAGGAAAATTATGAGGAACGAATGGGCCAGCTTATAGAAAAATACGCTCAGGCAATAAGAGAAATAAGAAAGAAAAGGAATCAAGAGAATAGGCCCCAGGCAAGTAATGACGAAAAACCCCGAGTATTTTATGTAAACCATGTATTGGCAGAAACTGGCCGAGAACCAGATAATGATCCCCAAAATGAAAGTGAGAGAGAGGAGGAATTCCGCTATGCAGAAAAATTATGGCCCAAACATGTGATGAGATGGTAATGCCATGTATTAATCATCCAGAATAAATGTCATAGACCAGGCATTTGAAGGAGTAGAGGTGATAAACATCGAAGGTCGAATATTGAAAAGAGAAGGAATTAAAAAGGAATGGGAATGATAAATAAGGACATAATATAAGGAACACAACCAAAAGGGGTTGAAATAATCAACGTAATTAACCCAAACTGACAAATATAAACCCAAATAATATCAAACATGAAAACAATACCTACGAGGTAACTGACACAATTAGGAACAAGGTAAAAGGTACGTATAACCAGACTTCATTAAAAAAGTACCATGATTAATAAAAAATCGCAAGTCGAATACTCAATCAGTGACCAAGTACCATGACCAAAGACCCAAGTCAAATACAGCATCATAGAGAAGGTACCTTGACTAAACATGTCAACGTGAATTTTTTAACTTAGCCATAATTAGAAAGGAGGTAGAGATTTTTAAATAAATATAAATATTATTGTATAGAGATTGTTATTAATACATATTACGAGATGGACACATTCCACCATAGGCAAGATTTATTTCCAATAGCCATGTCAACGTATATTTTCCAGCTTACCCGTACTTAGAGAAGGAGAGAGATTATTATTAATTAATATTACGAGAAGGACACCTTACACCAAAGGCATAAAGATATATATAAAATATAGATTTATTTCCAATAGCCAAGTCAACGTATATTTACCAGCTTACCCGTACTTAGAGAAGGAGAGAGATTATTATTAATAAATACTACAAGATGGACACTTAGTAAAGGAGAAAAGAGGGAGAAATACTGTCATATATTTGATATTTAAATGGAAATGATAAATGATAAATGAAAAAAAAAAAGGAGAGGGTAACAGTGTGTTACATAAGGAGGTAATGATGAATATGAATATAGCTATTAACATTGAATGATTTTAAACGATAATTTTAACCTGCGGAGAACGATATATTAATATAATTGTGAATTAATCAGAAGAGTTTAAGAAAGGGAATTTATGTGTAGGAGCCTATGATCTTTGAATATTGTATTTTTTTTTTATTATTATTATTATTTGTTGCAAAGGTGCAATTATTATTTTCTGAACAGGGATGTGTTGCCTCTGATTTCAGTAGTTATAGACAGGAAGGGACAGAGAATGTATGCCATAGCGAGCCACTCTGACTCCCAACCCTCTATGTAAGTTAGGGAATTATATCAAAGATTAATTATAAAACATCAAGGTAAAAAGGAAAGGAATAGGTGATATGACAAAGAACGAACTAGGAATATTGAGTTGGATTAATATATTAAAGGAGTAGTACAGGAATTTAATTATAAGATAAAAGAATGAAATATAAAGAAGCTAATAATAAAGGGTTATTATAGAGATGATAATTTCATCAAAACCAAAGATATGTTTTTCCAAAATTATCAACTTTAACGGTGAGGCATATGTAACGTCACAGAACGTTCCATAAAAAGAAATCATTTATATAGTAAGTTAGCATAAGAGGAAAGTGAAGTGAACAGTATCGAACCCAAGTAGTCCCAAAAAATTGTGTAATTTTGTATAATTATTTCTATCAACTTGAAAAAACGACCAAACTATGACTAAGACAAAACCCGATATATATTATTAAAGTGAATAAGAGTGAAAAAACCATAAGACACTATAAGAGAGAGAAATAATGTCAGAATCCACCAGAATAAAGTCAATAATTATTAAATTTTATAACTATGAATAGGGTATTAAAAACTATTTTTCGTGAATAAATGGACATGATCCATTATTATATTATGTGATGTAAATAAAATAAATGTATTAAATGACTTAAATACATTATTAGAAAGAGTTTAAGTTAAAATAAAAATTGTATATTTGCAATGACAAAAAAATATTAATGTGTTGGATTTGAGACCATACACCATGATTTCATGAAAAAATTAATTATTATCAGATTTAAATAAAAACTATATGTAATTGTCAGGCAGACAATAGTGAACAATTTATCTTAAATAAAGGAAGCTGTCAAATGAATAAAAAGCAGCCAAAATAGCCAAAAACAGTGTTAACTAAAAACATGTAATAGGCATCTAATATTGTATAATTTATGAATTTAATGTTGCCAAAATGCAACCAAACTGTATTAGAAAGCTGTAATATGATATAAAGCAACTATACTAATATACCTGACCAACTTTAACATTGTAATAGTCAAGTCAGCAAAATATTTACTTATACCATGTATGGCTGAAACCCATTATCCAGTACAAAAATAATCATATCTGGCTAAATACTTACATAATACTAACAAAAATAAGATAGAAAGGTACAATACATCAGAATACCTTAATAAGAAACAAACTCAGTTGAAAGTAAAGTCAATTCTAAAAGAATTTAACTAATTAGAGTGAGATTTGTCACACCATAGAAAATGACATCTCAAGACCAATCAATGATGCTATGTCATCTTGTGATAAATATAATATATGTACAAAGTAACCAGGTATCACAAAAGATAGACAAAATAATAAACTCTGTGTGTATAGTGGTGAAATAATACATATATTAAAGAAAAAGACTAATCATTGTATTAGAAAACCGACAAGAATCTAGGCCATGAGCAAAGGCCATATAAAATTGTATTTATTTGTGTTTCATTGATGTTAAAATTTGTTTATTTTGTTGTAGGAAAGTAGTAGTAGTAGATGTCCAGCTTGTGGAAGGAACTTTGTAACTCCACAACAATTTTTGTTATAAAAATTGAGTTTTCAAAGACAACAACTCAAGGTGAGGGTTGTATATTGTATTGTTTAATAGACTTAAGTTAATTAGATACCAATCATATTTAGTATCGCTAGATTCAGTTAAAAACAAGGAATCTAAATACATTAATGGCATACAAATTGTAAGTACTAATGTGAAACTGTTTGATAAATACCAGTGTAAATTTTGAAATATCCATTGTATGAAGAATAAGAAATTCGTTCTAAAAGCTTCTACGGAAGTGAAAATTGTTCTATGACATTCCATTTCGTTTATTCTCGAACAATCTAGAAAGAATTTTTACACAAATATACCGGAAGTCGACGAAAACAGTCATCCCGATTTAGTATAAAAGCGAGACCAAATTCGACCCAAAAACACTTGAAGATTGAACTCCAGAACTTATGCATCTCACACAACACTGATCAACGCAGCTAAGGCGAAACCAAAGAGGCGAAAAAATCGACAAGACACGGCAGGAAGGCTTTTCCCGTACATAGACATAACCGACTGACTTAACCTCAACGAGAGTCTACGCCAAAAAGTATCGCTGAAATAGAGCAGCGATACGGCAAATTTTAATAGAAATCACGCAGCCAGAACGTCCAGCGGCCCAGGAGGGACCAAACATTTAAATAGAGAATGAATTCTGCTGTGTTCGCATTGACTGACTAACGTGACAAATAATTCCCCCGAACGTAACAAACATACACTAAGCCTTCCTCAACACTGCATGGGAACCAGCGCTGCGGTGGCAGATTTCTGAATCAACGCTAAACAGATGATTCGTAGTGGCGGCGTTTGAACGAGATTTTACTGCCAAACGTTTTGACAAAAAGTGCGGAAAAAGTAATGATCGAAAAATTTGACTTTAAATAGATTCAGTGTACACCCGAAGAGGCGAGATTGAGAAACTACCCGAAGGAAGTGTCCAGTGAGAGAATAAACGACCATTGGAACGTGAGTTACCAAAATTAAAGTCATTTGTTACCTGGTTACATTTATCACACAGTTGTACTTTACACGCCACACATACACCTTCAAATCACTTAGTTTTTTTTTCTTGTAAGGCATCTAATTGATATGTCTTGGTAGTTCAAAGGAGTCACGTCCTGAGAGTAAAGATTTTTCACATATTAAACTCATGCTTGTCAACTGAGTCAAAATCTGAAATACTAGCCGATACTTGATTGGACATATAAAAAATTGTCAATAATAATAACTTGTAAAATTTTTTCTCTGCAATTTTATAATTTTTTATGAATGATAGTCCTTCAGACGATTTGTTTGTTTTTAAAGAACCATTAAACTTAACTGATTTTTTGAAAGCTAAACTGACTTGTTTAAATTTTTTCGTAGATTTAAAAATTTTATCAATCACATTTAATTTTTTCTTGGAACAAACGTTTCCAAGTGGCGCCCACAAAAGCATAGTTGTAAGTTGTGTTACAGGACTACATCACTGCAGAGGATCCAGTCAACAGAGTAAGTAACAAAAGTGCGCGGAGGTAACGCCCGACAGATTACAACACAAACATTAAAACAACACCACCCTATTTCTATTTGTTATAAATTGGCAGCCCAATTAGTGAGGCTTGAAAAAGACGGAACAAGCCCGGCAACTACCAACATATTAAAATGTCGCAAACAAAATTAATGATGATGATCCAAGAATTGGAAGAAACAAACAAAAAAAATAAGGAGCGAATGCTCCAAGAAAGGGAAGAAAGTAGCCAAAGAAGGAGACAGATGGAAGTAAGTGGCCGGAAATTTAGGGAGGAACTGAGAGAGAAAGGGGAAAGATGGAGAAAATCCATGATAGGATTCTTCGGGGAGGAAAAACAAAGACAGATAGAGAGAGAAGAGAATGAAAGAAGGAGACAGAAAGAGAGAGAGGAGGATGAAAAACAAAGACAGATAGAGAGAGAAGAGAATGAAAGAAGAAGACAGAAAGAGAGAGAGGAAAATGAAAGAAAGAGACAGAAAGAGAGAGAAGAGAATGAAAGATGGAGACAGAAAGAGAGAGAGGAGGATGAAAAACAAAGACAGATAGAGAGAGAAGAGAATGAAAGGAAGAGACAGAAAGAGAGAGAGGAAAATGAAAGAAGGAGACAGAAAGAGAGAGAGGAGAGCGAAAAACAAATGCAGAAACTTCGGGAGGAAACTCAAAAATGGGTAGAGTCCATTACGGAAAATAATAATGCAAATTACAAAACAGTAGACGAAAAGATCGAGGAGAGTAAGACTGACAATGACAGGGAGGTCGAGGTAATGGAGGAACAGGTAGAAGGATTACAGATTCTATTTCGTCATCTTCCAGAAACGAAAAATAATAATGCAAATTACGAATTAGTAGACGAAAAGATCGAGGAGAGTAAAACCGACAATGATAGGGAGGTCGAGGTAATGGAGGAACAGGTAGAAGGATTACAGTTTCTATTTCGTTGTCTTCCAGAAAATAATACCGGTCCTGAAACCATAGAGAAAGAAACAGTAGAAACGGAACAAAACATAGCAAATAGATTGGACAGACCGAGAAAAACGAACAGGGAGTATACAAAGGAAATAGGAGAAATGACTCAAAGCGGTTTAATTAATGTACTTAACCCCCCGGTCACTGACCACAGAGAAAGGAGTTATGTGAAAGAATATAAACAGAATTTAATGAAAAGGGACAAAAAGAAAGAGTGTATTACAAAGAAAATCATAGGCCAAAATACTTTTAAGGTAAGCGTGCCTAGAAAAAAGATACATTCCAAAAAGAAGGAAAATTATGAGGAACGAATGGGCCAGCTTATAGAAAAATACGCTCAGGCAATAAGAGAAATAAGAAAGAAAAGGAATCAAGAGAATAGGCCCCAGGCAAGTAATGACGAAAAACCCCGAGTATTTTATGTAAACCATGTATTGGCAGAAACTGGCCGAGAACCAGATAATGATCCCCAAAATGAAAGTGAGAGAGAGGAGGAATTCCGCTATGCAGAAAAATTATGGCCCAAACATGTGATGAGATGGTAATGCCATGTATTAATCATCCAGAATAAATGTCATAGACCAGGCATTTGAAGGAGTAGAGGTGATAAACATCGAAGGTCGAATATTGAAAAGAGAAGGAATTAAAAAGGAATGGGAATGATAAATAAGGACATAATATAAGGAACACAACCAAAAGGGGTTGAAATAATCAACGTAATTAACCCAAACTGACAAATATAAACCCAAATAATATCAAACATGAAAACAATACCTACGAGGTAACTGACACAATTAGGAACAAGGTAAAAGGTACGTATAACCAGACTTCATTAAAAAAGTACCATGATTAATAAAAAAATCGCAAGTCGAATACTCAATCAGTGACCAAGTACCATGACCAAAGACCCAAGTCAAATACAGCATCATAGAGAAGGTACCTTGACTAAACATGTCAACGTGAATTTTTTAACTTAGCCATAATTAGAAAGGAGGTAGAGATTTTTAAATAAATATAAATATTATTGTATAGAGATTGTTATTAATACATATTACGAGATGGACACATTCCACCATAGG
>JAWRYS010000775.1:0-62333 GCA_034769895.1 Magicicada septendecula | reverse complement strand
TTATGAGATGTGAAGTTGATAAGTAATAAATAAATAAATGATAAAGTGTTTTGTATGAAATAACACTGTTGTTAAATGTTTCAGAGGTTACGTGGAGGTATTGGTGTGTATATTTTGTGTTTATGTCAATAGGTGAATAATGTACTGTAAGTATAAATCTATAATACCAATTAGATAAAATAAAATGTTTACAGGTGTGAAAGGATTTTGACTCAATAATTAAAATAATTTGAGATAATAGTACTAAATAGAAACTCATTAAAAAGTAATAATAACTGAAAGGTGATGTAAAATAAATGTTAATAATAAATTTGAAATTTTTAAGGAATATAATTGTAGTGAGTGAGAGGTAATGAAATGATGTATTGTAGAAAGATATATTTTAGTTATTAGTGTGCTATCGCTGTGGTGGCATGTGCCACAGTGGATAGTGGAAAGTGTTGGGGGTAATAGAGAGTGTTACCTCCATCGGAGGCCGAAATGGCGAAAATGTACGGCACACCCTTTTTTACAATTTTATATTGTACACTGATAAATAGCCGTGCCGTGCAAACTAATGATGACTGTAACATGCCTGAAAGTAAAGTTGATATCCCCGACTTTTCGGGCGATTACTGCCTTACCAGCACTAATCGTGGGTTTGGCTAGCGGTCAGCTACGGCCACAAATTAAGTCCCTTGACCACAGCTGGCTTGAAATTGGTTTATATTAGAAATTAATGGGGGGTGAAACTAGGGGAAATCCCGGAAACTATGGAACAGCGGCTGCCACTCTGTTCGAGGAGGAACAGCAAAGGCAGGTGGTAGACCAGCATTAAGGGCGCATAATTATATAACAAAAATATGTTGATGTCTAAATAGTTCAAATGTAACGCTGAAGCAAGGACAAGGAGATGTCAAATTCCTCCACCTATGCCGTCCTTGTGGACGCACATGGGCGCCACAGTCCAACAGAAAAAAAAAACCATAGTGTGTGTGGCTGGGGGGTTGCTCAGGTGAGCAACGAATTAAAAATTTGTAACCTAAAGATGATAACTCGTCCTTGCATTAATTACATGCTTGTATTATGATTTGATAAATAGGTGTTCGTATGTTTATTATACTATGTTTATTCTGTCTCATAAATGTATTATTTTATTGTGTTAGGGATGTAGGGATTGAAGAAATATGTAATCTATATAATTTTGAAATGTGGTTATAATCAGGTAAATACCTAGACCGACCGGCAGGTTGTTTACCTAATTGTACCAGAGTCAGAAAAGGGGGAAACAATGAAGCAATGTAGATGTGTACTAATTGTGGGTAGTATGTTAGATATAAGGATTGTAAAAATATGTATTTCCTAAAATTGTAGAATGCATCTGGAGTAAGGTTATTCACCTTACTAAGAAAATCAGCTGATCCACTGTAGAATGTCACTTATGAATTATTTGTAAATTTCCAAGGTAATCAATGTTTGAATAATCATTTTAATGTGTTAAAGATTTTATTTTAAATGATGAGGAAAGTAATTTGATATAGTTAACATTTTTAAATGATTTGTGAAAGAAAGTAAAATATAGATTTTGGGTGATTAATATTTTGTTGGGACATCTAGATCAATCCATGTTGAGTTTAAAGTGGTAATAGAGAGAATAAGATTGATATGAAATAAATGTAATGTAGAATTTGAGAAGTATTGATGGTGACACAGTAGATATGAGGATAATATGTAGAGTATTGATTGATATATTGATGTAATAAGTAAATTGAGGTATTTTGTTGTAATTGAAGTGATGTAGGGAGAATGGTAATTAGAGTTGATGGGAATTTTGTAAGAGGGGGTAGTGCGGTAGGAGTCCGCAACAAAAGGGTTGGGACGGGGAGGGACCGTTTGGCACCGGAAAGGGTTACCTTAGGTAGAATCCAGGAACCAACATAAGGGAATGAGTTTTGGGGGGGAAACACATCCTAAGTACAAAGGGGTAGAGAGTATTTTTTTTTATAAGAGTAGAATGATGCGAATTGAGTTGAGTAGTAAGTTGGGTGTAGAGATGTTTGATAGATGTTTTTGATAGAGTTGGGTGTCATGTTAGTTAAAGCTGTCAGTGATGTTAGAGTCAGAGGGGTAAAGATTATAAATGTATGCATATCAAGTGGTATATCGAGTTATTATGAATACTTAAATCACCAAAACTAATGGAGATTGAGAGTAGTAAAGAAAAAAGAGTTATAGTAAAAATATAGAATTTCAATTGAAACAAGTGACAACTTTAATAAAATTTGAGAGTAAAGTAAAGTTGTAAAAAGTGTAATTTTGAATAATTTAAATGTCAATCTTATTGTTATTTGTAATAATACTATGTTATTTTTAAATGTCTTATTTTATTATGTTTTTGTGTTTAAAGATAGAATTTTGAAGATGTTCAATGTATTTTCTGATGTAACTTATGTATAACTTATGTAGGTCAAGGTTCTTGACTTGACCCAGTTTGATCAGCTGATGGGTGATGTTGTAAATTAGACCAGTTTTGGCAATGAAGTAATGCCAATTTTGTTTATTAATTAATTTAAATAAATTTAAATAATTTTAATATTGAGAAAAAATATATTTTAATAAATTTAAATTTAAAAAAAAAATTTTTGATTTTTTGTGCCTGCCATCTAATTGATGTTTTGAATTCTGATTATGAGGTTGTTTAGGTGTATTAACAGTGTTTTTTTTTTATTGAATCGTATTGTTTAGGATATATGTCTAATCAAATGTTAGGACAAGGAAGTTCATGTTTTAATTAAATGTTCCACTTATTTGTTTTCTAAGCATTAATAGAAACGAAGAGAATTAATCAATTCAGATAAAAGATTTTATTTTTGATTTTGAAGGAAATAGCTGTTTGATTTTAACTTAAATAAATTTTTGAAGGTAAGAATGAAATTTTGGCTAGGATGTAGTTGTAAGTGTGTGTACGAGCCCAGTAACTGCTAAAGGCAGCCCAGTGTGCATGGTAAGGGGGAACATATCGGTTGACGATCTGGCATGATATAAAACCAGGGATTTGGGTTTTGGGGTTGCATGTTAGAAGGGGAGGTGCGCTGTGGTGCGTGTCTGTTCGATTTTATGGTGTTGGGATCTCGTATAGAGGAGTCCAGTGATCTCGTTCAGATGCGGCCATCGTTGCCGAGCCAACGGGGTTGTTTACCCATGATGTATAAGAGCTATGGGGGGTTGTTGGCACCATATCCTCACCGGTCCTCTTAGGGGTTTTAACAATGAGATTTCTTCTGTTTCGACAGAAGACCTCTCATTGGGGGGGTATTGTAACGGGGTGAATAAAGGGGTTTTTATTTTTATTGAAAATGGGGTTTTATTTTGTAAAATTTCACAACTCATTGCCATTTGTATGACCAGTCCTCGGTTGAATCTAAAACATAGTTCAAACAAAGAAACAGTACGCAATAGCTGTGGTGAAACAATTGGAAAGGAATGTGCGGTTGACACAATTCTAAGAACTTTGCGGCTGTGTGACATCTACGCCCAAACACACTACACCAGCATGTGCGCATATCCACGCGGACCAAAAGACGCTCAAGATGGCTTGGCGGTGAATTTTGACTTAGATATGGTCCTAGCTGACGGAAATAAAGTTTAAGTACAGCCTACTTTGTGACGTCGGCCAGTGCACACCAAATATCATCCACGACTACAACACGAAAAAACCATGTGTTGAATGTGTCACCGCTATGACTACCAAATAGAAGGCATTGCTTTCCGTCTTCTTCAACAAAGAGATAGAGGAGTGGGGAACATACAGACGCTTCCCAGTTCATCACAGACTTCAACCTACGCAGGTTGTCCGGCAACCCGGGCTACCAAAAAGTAATCTTTTAATATCAAATAACAGTAAGTGAAAGTTCGGCAACATCACATAGTGAGAAAGTTCACGAAAAATGAACTAATAAATCGTTTTCGGAAACAACAGCAAGAAAATTGTTCGATTCAATGCAAAGTCGGGATGACTCCACGTGGCCAGCCGGAGTCTCGATAGATATCCAGTTTAATCTAAATGGGAGTTATAAAATAAAGGTATTGTAAAATTGAATGTGTGTGTGAGAGAGCAGGCTGGGCTGTCTGATATATATAATAAGGTAAGATGTAGTAAATAAGTTTAAATGGTACAATATAATGTTTCAACTATTTCAAGGAAGTTGTATTCCATTTAAAAGTTGACTAAAAGTACTAGATTGTTTTTATACATACAGAAATGAATAACGAATAATTTGATATAGACCATTTTAAATAAATAATAAAATTTAATTAAATTCTCTTCATAAAAAATGAGTTGCGCAAGTCATTCACACAACCTTAAATCACGCTTGTATCCTAGAAGTTCGTGTGACGTAACTCTGGACTAAAAAACGATTTTCAAGGTAAGTGGAAGATGAATAATTTTTTGTATTTGTATTTGTAATTAAATATATTATTACAATTGGCGCCCGAACAGGGACGAATTTGATTAATTAAAAATTCCATACCTACAAACAGATGCAGCGTGATTTGGGAGTTGGGTTAGGAATACGCAAAAAACACGTAAAAGTACGTAATGTACGCATTGTATATGTAAGATTGAAATTGTGATGAGGAATTAAATCAATTTGAGTAAAGTAACAAGTCTGATAAAGTAATAAATAATGGATAATAATGAGCGTATTAATAACGAAGTCAGCTTCTCTGACAGTCAAACAGAAATTCAGACAAGTAGTGACTCGGGAGTTCAAACAAATGACAGTAATCTAGAAAGTCAGTTGAACGAATCGAGAATAATGGAAGGTGTGACGAGTCAGTCGACGCCGACCTTAGTTAAGAAAGAAAGTAGTAGCGATATGATGACTATGATGCAGTTATTGTTGAATAAATTTGATAGCAGATTTGATGAACAGAAAAACGAAATTCAAGAATTTAAAAGTAGTGTCAATGAGAAATTAGAAGTACAGAATAACAAATTTGACGTGCAAAATAATAATTTCAATGATAAATTTGATGAATTGAAAAAGCAGAATGATGAATTAAAAAATGATATTAAAGAGATTAATAGACGTTGTGAAGATACCCATGAAATGTTTAAAAATAGTTTGAATAAACTAGAACAGAGTATTGAGAGAATGGGAGTGGATGTGATAAATATAGATAAGAGTAAAACAATGAAAATTATAATGAAATGTATAAAAATGTGGCATTAGAGAATGAGGTAACAAATGATAATGATGATGTCGAAAATGATAATATAATTAAGAATGTGAGATCAGAGAGTGATACGTTGAAAATAAATAGTGAGAGTACTGATGAAGTTGTAGAATGTAATAATGGAATGTTAATGTGTGTTTATGAGTCAGAGAGAAAGTGGAAAGATAGTATAGAGGTAGAATGGTGGCAGAGGGTAAATTTTCCCCATATTTATGATGAACCAGGGTGTTCACAAGTGTTGTTTTTGAAGGGCAAGAGTCCCGTGTTATTGGAAGATTTGAGTTGTTTCCCATTTTTGTATAAGTTTGTACCCTCTGTGTGGAATGGTGTTGAAAGTGAGAGATGGTGTTATGATGAGAGAGATTTAGATGGAGAGTTGTGTGTGGGTAGAGAGATAGAATTATATAAATTAAAGAGAGATTATAATGAGTGGAAAGAAATGTTAGAAGTGTGTTTAAACAATAATAATTTAATTTATGATGAAAAAATAACTGACCTTATATTGAATATAATTACTAATGGAGACTGGACAGAAATAAATAATGTTGACTTGGTTTATGATTATTGTGGTAAAATGAATGAACTAAAATTTTATGGTTATTACACACAAGATAGCCATATGTGGAATGTAAATAAAATTGAAAATTGTTATGTGAAACCCAGACTAATTTTTGACGATGGAGGCTGAACATAAATTCATAAATGGACAATTTTAAGTATTTTGTTTTATGGTTCTGACCTGGAAGACTTGGACAATGAAGTGTGATATAACTGAATAATTAATGATGAAGAATTGTAAATAAATGTTTAGTGAATTTAATTGTATATATTGTAAAATGTTATGTAAACAATGTGGGTATGTAAGAGGAATTGTTGTGGTAATAATAATAATATTTTTGTTGCAGTCTAAATAAATAACAAAAATAAATTTTAAGACAGTAATTAGCGAATTGTAATTGTATTGATAGTAACTGAACTTGTATTTTTAATAATTAATTTAATTAAAATAATTGAAGATGTTTGAATATTTTGATTGATTAAATGTTGTATAATTGAATTTTTCTAATAAGTTGAAATATTTTATGAGATGTGAAGTTGATAAGTAATAAATAAATAAATGATAAAGTGTTTTGTATGAAATAACACTGTTGTTAAATGTTTCAGAGGTTACGTGGAGGTATTGGTGTGTATATTTTGTGTTTATGTCAATAGGTGAATAATGTACTGTAAGTATAAATCTATAATACCAATTAGATAAAATAAAATGTTTACAGGTGTGAAAGGATTTTGACTCAATAATTAAAATAATTTGAGATAATAGTACTAAATAGAAACTCATTAAAAAGTAATAATAACTGAAAGGTGATGTAAAATAAATGTTAATAATAAATTTGAAATTTTTTAAGGAATATAATTGTAGTGAGTGAGAGGTAATGAAATGATGTATTGTAGAAAGATATATTTTAGTTATTAGTGTGCTATCGCTGTGGTGGCATGTGCCACAGTGGATAGTGGAAAGTGTTGGGGGTAATAGAGAGTGTTACCTCCATCGGAGGCCGAAATGGCGAAAATGTACGGCACACCCTTTTTTACAATTTTATATTGTACACTGATAAATAGCCGTGCCGTGCAAACTAATGATGACTGTAACATGCCTGAAAGTAAAGTTGATATCCCCGACTTTTCGGGCGATTACTGCCTTACCAGCACTAATCGTGGGTTTGGCTAGCGGTCAGCTACGGCCACAAATTAAGTCCCTTGACCACAGCTGGCTTGAAATTGGTTTATATTAGAAATTAATGGGGGGTGAAACTAGGGGAAATCCCGGAAACTATGGAACAGCGGCTGCCACTCTGTTCGAGGAGGAACAGCAAAGGCAGGTGGTAGACCAGCATTAAGGGCGCATAATTATATAACAAAAATATGTTGATGTCTAAATAGTTCAAATGTAACGCTGAAGCAAGGACAAGGAGATGTCAAATTCCTCCACCTATGCCGTCCTTGTGGACGCACATGGGCGCCACAGTCCAACAGAAAAAAAAAACCATAGTGTGTGTGGCTGGGGGGTTGCTCAGGTGAGCAACGAATTAAAAATTTGTAACCTAAAGATGATAACTCGTCCTTGCATTAATTACATGCTTGTATTATGATTTGATAAATAGGTGTTCGTATGTTTATTATACTATGTTTATTCTGTCTCATAAATGTATTATTTTATTGTGTTAGGGATGTAGGGATTGAAGAAATATGTAATCTATATAATTTTGAAATGTGGTTATAATCAGGTAAATACCTAGACCGACCGGCAGGTTGTTTACCTAATTGTACCAGAGTCAGAAAAGGGGGAAACAATGAAGCAATGTAGATGTGTACTAATTGTGGGTAGTATGTTAGATATAAGGATTGTAAAAATATGTATTTCCTAAAATTGTAGAATGCATCTGGAGTAAGGTTATTCACCTTACTAAGAAAATCAGCTGATCCACTGTAGAATGTCACTTATGAATTATTTGTAAATTTCCAAGGTAATCAATGTTTGAATAATCATTTTAATGTGTTAAAGATTTTATTTTAAATGATGAGGAAAGTAATTTGATATAGTTAACATTTTTAAATGATTTGTGAAAGAAAGTAAAATATAGATTTTGGGTGATTAATATTTTGTTGGGACATCTAGATCAATCCATGTTGAGTTTAAAGTGGTAATAGAGAGAATAAGATTGATATGAAATAAATGTAATGTAGAATTTGAGAAGTATTGATGGTGACACAGTAGATATGAGGATAATATGTAGAGTATTGATTGATATATTGATGTAATAAGTAAATTGAGGTATTTTGTTGTAATTGAAGTGATGTAGGGAGAATGGTAATTAGAGTTGATGGGAATTTTGTAAGAGGGGGTAGTGCGGTAGGAGTCCGCAACAAAAGGGTTGGGACGGGGAGGGACCGTTTGGCACCGGAAAGGGTTACCTTAGGTAGAATCCAGGAACCAACATAAGGGAATGAGTTTTGGGGGGGAAACACATCCTAAGTACAAAGGGGTAGAGAGTATTTTTTTTTATAAGAGTAGAATGATGCGAATTGAGTTGAGTAGTAAGTTGGGTGTAGAGATGTTTGATAGATGTTTTTGATAGAGTTGGGTGTCATGTTAGTTAAAGCTGTCAGTGATGTTAGAGTCAGAGGGGTAAAGATTATAAATGTATGCATATCAAGTGGTATATCGAGTTATTATGAATACTTAAATCACCCAAAACTAATGGAGATTGAGAGTAGTAAAGAAAAAAGAGTTATAGTAAAAATATAGAATTTCAATTGAAACAAGTGACAACTTTAATAAAATTTGAGAGTAAAGTAAAGTTGTAAAAAGTGTAATTTTGAATAATTTAAATGTCAATCTTATTGTTATTTGTAATAATACTATGTTATTTTTAAATGTCTTATTTTATTATGTTTTTGTGTTTAAAGATAGAATTTTGAAGATGTTCAATGTATTTTCTGATGTAACTTATGTATAACTTATGTAGGTCAAGGTTCTTGACTTGACCCAGTTTGATCAGCTGATGGGTGATGTTGTAAATTAGACCAGTTTTGGCAATGAAGTAATGCCAATTTTGTTTATTAATTAATTTAAATAAATTTAAATAATTTTAATATTGAGAAAAAATATATTTTAATAAATTTAAATTTAAAAAAAAAAATTTTTGATTTTTTGTGCCTGCCATCTAATTGATGTTTTGAATTCTGATTATGAGGTTGTTTAGGTGTATTAACAGTGTTTTTTTTTTATTGAATCGTATTGTTTAGGATATATGTCTAATCAAATGTTAGGACAAGGAAGTTCATGTTTTAATTAAATGTTCCACTTATTTGTTTTCTAAGCATTAATAGAAACGAAGAGAATTAATCAATTCAGATAAAAGATTTTATTTTTGATTTTGAAGGAAATAGCTGTTTGATTTTAACTTAAATAAATTTTTGAAGGTAAGAATGAAATTTTGGCTAGGATGTAGTTGTAAGTGTGTGTACGAGCCCAGTAACTGCTAAAGGCAGCCCAGTGTGCATGGTAAGGGGGAACATATCGGTTGACGATCTGGCATGATATAAAACCAGGGATTTGGGTTTTGGGGTTGCATGTTAGAAGGGGAGGTGCGCTGTGGTGCGTGTCTGTTCGATTTTATGGTGTTGGGATCTCGTATAGAGGAGTCCAGTGATCTCGTTCAGATGCGGCCATCGTTGCCGAGCCAACGGGGTTGTTTACCCATGATGTATAAGAGCTATGGGGGGTTGTTGGCACCATATCCTCACCGGTCCTCTTAGGGGTTTTAACAATGAGATTTCTTCTGTTTCGACAGAAGACCTCTCATTGGGGGGGTATTGTAACGGGGTGAATAAAGGGGTTTTTATTTTTATTGAAAATGGGGTTTTATTTTGTAAAATTTCACAACTCATTGCCATTTGTATGACCAGTCCTCGGTTGAATCTAAAACATAGTTCAAACAAAGAAACAGTACGCAATAGCTGTGGTGAAACAATTGGAAAGGAATGTGCGGTTGACACAATTCTAAGAACTTTGCGGCTGTGTGACATCTACGCCCAAACACACTACACCAGCATGTGCGCATATCCACGCGGACCAAAAGACGCTCAAGATGGCTTGGCGGTGAATTTTGACTTAGATATGGTCCTAGCTGACGGAAATAAAGTTTAAGTACAGCCTACTTTGTGACGTCGGCCAGTGCACACCAAATATCATCCACGACTACAACACGAAAAAACCATGTGTTGAATGTGTCACCGCTATGACTACCAAATAGAAGGCATTGCTTTCCGTCTTCTTCAACAAAGAGATAGAGGAGTGGGGAACATACAGACGCTTCCCAGTTCATCACAGACTTCAACCTACGCAGGTTGTCCGGCAACCCGGGCTACCAAAAAGTAATCTTTTAATATCAAATAACAGTAAGTGAAAGTTCGGCAACATCACATAGTGAGAAAGTTCACGAAAAATGAACTAATAAATCGTTTTCGGAAACAACAGCAAGAAAATTGTTCGATTCAATGCAAAGTCGGGATGACTCCACGTGGCCAGCCGGAGTCTCGATAGATATCCAGTTTAATCTAAATGGGAGTTATAAAATAAAGGTATTGTAAAATTGAATGTGTGTGTGAGAGAGCAGGCTGGGCTGTCTGATATATATAATAAGGTAAGATGTAGTAAATAAGTTTAAATGGTACAATATAATGTTTCAACTATTTCAAGGAAGTTGTATTCCATTTAAAAGTTGACTAAAAGTACTAGATTGTTTTTATACATACAGAAATGAATAACGAATAATTTGATATAGACCATTTTAAATAAATAATAAAATTTAATTAAATTCTCTTCATAAAAAATGAGTTGCGCAAGTCATTCACACAACCTTAAATCACGCTTGTATCCTAGAAGTTCGTGTGACGTAACTCTGGACTAAAAAACGATTTTCAAGGTAAGTGGAAGATGAATAATTTTTTGTATTTGTATTTGTAATTAAATATATTATTACAATTGGCGCCCGAACAGGGACGAATTTGATTAATTAAAAATTCCATACCTACAAACAGATGCAGCGTGATTTGGGAGTTGGGTTAGGAATACGCAAAAAACACGTAAAAGTACGTAATGTACGCATTGTATATGTAAGATTGAAATTGTGATGAGGAATTAAATCAATTTGAGTAAAGTAACAAGTCTGATAAAGTAATAAATAATGGATAATAATGAGCGTATTAATAACGAAGTCAGCTTCTCTGACAGTCAAACAGAAATTCAGACAAGTAGTGACTCGGGAGTTCAAACAAATGACAGTAATCTAGAAAGTCAGTTGAACGAATCGAGAATAATGGAAGGTGTGACGAGTCAGTCGACGCCGACCTTAGTTAAGAAAGAAAGTAGTAGCGATATGATGACTATGATGCAGTTATTGTTGAATAAATTTGATAGCAGATTTGATGAACAGAAAAACGAAATTCAAGAATTTAAAAGTAGTGTCAATGAGAAATTAGAAGTACAGAATAACAAATTTGACGTGCAAAATAATAATTTCAATGATAAATTTGATGAATTGAAAAAGCAGAATGATGAATTAAAAAATGATATTAAAGAGATTAATAGACGTTGTGAAGATACCCATGAAATGTTTAAAAATAGTTTGAATAAACTAGAACAGAGTATTGAGAGAATGGGAGTGGATGTGATAAATATAGATAAGAGTAAAACAATGAAAATTATAATGAAATGTATAAAAATGTGGCATTAGAGAATAAGGTAACAAATGATAATGATGATGTCGAAAATGATAATATAATTAAGAATGTGAGATCAGAGAGTGATACGTTGAAAATAAATAGTGAGAGTACTGATGAAGTTGTAGAATGTAATAATGGAATGTTAATGTGTGTTTATGAGTCAGAGAGAAAGTGGAAAGATAGTATAGAGGTAGAATGGTGGCAGAGGGTAAATTTTCCCCATATTTATGATGAACCAGGGTGTTCACAAGTGTTGTTTTTGAAGGGCAAGAGTCCCGTGTTATTGGAAGATTTGAGTTGTTTCCCATTTTTGTATAAGTTTGTACCCTCTGTGTGGAATGGTGTTGAAAGTGAGAGATGGTGTTATGATGAGAGAGATTTAGATGGAGAGTTGTGTGTGGGTAGAGAGATAGAATTATATAAATTAAAGAGAGATTATAATGAGTGGAAAGAAATGTTAGAAGTGTGTTTAAACAATAATAATTTAATTTATGATGAAAAAATAACTGACCTTATATTGAATATAATTACTAATGGAGACTGGACAGAAATAAATAATGTTGACTTGGTTTATGATTATTGTGGTAAAATGAATGAACTAAAATTTTATGGTTATTACACACAAGATAGCCATATGTGGAATGTAAATAAAATTGAAAATTGTTATGTGAAACCCAGACTAATTTTTGACGATGGAGGCTGAACATAAATTCATAAATGGACAATTTTAAGTATTTTGTTTTATGGTTCTGACCTGGAAGACTTGGACAATGAAGTGTGATATAACTGAATAATTAATGATGAAGAATTGTAAATAAATGTTTAGTGAATTTAATTGTATATATTGTAAAATGTTATGTAAACAATGTGGGTATGTAAGAGGAATTGTTGTGGTAATAATAATAATATTTTTGTTGCAGTCTAAATAAATAACAAAAATAAATTTTAAGACAGTAATTAGCGAATTGTAATTGTATTGATAGTAACTGAACTTGTATTTTTAATAATTAATTTAATTAAAATAATTGAAGATGTTTGAATATTTTGATTGATTAAATGTTGTATAATTGAATTTTTCTAATAAGTTGAAATATTTTATGAGATGTGAAGTTGATAAGTAATAAATAAATAAATGATAAAGTGTTTTGTATGAAATAACACTGTTGTTAAATGTTTCAGAGGTTACGTGGAGGTATTGGTGTGTATATTTTGTGTTTATGTCAATAGGTGAATAATGTACTGTAAGTATAAATCTATAATACCAATTAGATAAAATAAAATGTTTACAGGTGTGAAAGGATTTTGACTCAATAATTAAAATAATTTGAGATAATAGTACTAAATAGAAACTCATTAAAAAGTAATAATAACTGAAAGGTGATGTAAAATAAATGTTAATAATAAATTTGAAATTTTTTAAGGAATATAATTGTAGTGAGTGAGAGGTAATGAAATGATGTATTGTAGAAAGATATATTTTAGTTATTAGTGTGCTATCGCTGTGGTGGCATGTGCCACAGTGGATAGTGGAAAGTGTTGGGGGTAATAGAGAGTGTTACCTCCATCGGAGGCCGAAATGGCGAAAATGTACGGCACACCCTTTTTTACAATTTTATATTGTACACTGATAAATAGCCGTGCCGTGCAAACTAATGATGACTGTAACATGCCTGAAAGTAAAGTTGATATCCCCGACTTTTCGGGCGATTACTGCCTTACCAGCACTAATCGTGGGTTTGGCTAGCGGTCAGCTACGGCCACAAATTAAGTCCCTTGACCACAGCTGGCTTGAAATTGGTTTATATTAGAAATTAATGGGGGGTGAAACTAGGGGAAATCCCGGAAACTATGGAACAGCGGCTGCCACTCTGTTCGAGGAGGAACAGCAAAGGCAGGTGGTAGACCAGCATTAAGGGCGCATAATTATATAACAAAAATATGTTGATGTCTAAATAGTTCAAATGTAACGCTGAAGCAAGGACAAGGAGATGTCAAATTCCTCCACCTATGCCGTCCTTGTGGACGCACATGGGCGCCACAGTCCAACAGAAAAAAAAACCATAGTGTGTGTGGCTGGGGGGTTGCTCAGGTGAGCAACGAATTAAAAATTTGTAACCTAAAGATGATAACTCGTCCTTGCATTAATTACATGCTTGTATTATGATTTGATAAATAGGTGTTCGTATGTTTATTATACTATGTTTATTCTGTCTCATAAATGTATTATTTTATTGTGTTAGGGATGTAGGGATTGAAGAAATATGTAATCTATATAATTTTGAAATGTGGTTATAATCAGGTAAATACCTAGACCGACCGGCAGGTTGTTTACCTAATTGTACCAGAGTCAGAAAAGGGGGAAACAATGAAGAAATGTAGATGTGTACTAATTGTGGGTAGTATGTTAGATATAAGGATTGTAAAAATATGTATTTCCTAAAATTGTAGAATGCATCTGGAGTAAGGTTATTCACCTTACTAAGAAAATCAGCTGATCCACTGTAGAATGTCACTTATGAATTATTTGTAAATTTCCAAGGTAATCAATGTTTGAATAATCATTTTAATGTGTTAAAGATTTTATTTTAAATGATGAGGAAAGTAATTTGATATAGTTAACATTTTTAAATGATTTGTGAAAGAAAGTAAAATATAGATTTTGGGTGATTAATATTTTGTTGGGACATCTAGATCAATCCATGTTGAGTTTAAAGTGGTAATAGAGAGAATAAGATTGATATGAAATAAATGTAATGTAGAATTTGAGAAGTATTGATGGTGACACAGTAGATATGAGGATAATATGTAGAGTATTGATTGATATATTGATGTAATAAGTAAATTGAGGTATTTTGTTGTAATTGAAGTGATGTAGGGAGAATGGTAATTAGAGTTGATGGGAATTTTGTAAGAGGGGGTAGTGCGGTAGGAGTCCGCAACAAAAGGGTTGGGACGGGGAGGGACCGTTTGGCACCGGAAAGGGTTACCTTAGGTAGAATCCAGGAACCAACATAAGGGAATGAGTTTTGGGGGGGAAACACATCCTAAGTACAAAGGGGTAGAGAGTATTTTTTTTTATAAGAGTAGAATGATGCGAATTGAGTTGAGTAGTAAGTTGGGTGTAGAGATGTTTGATAGATGTTTTTGATAGAGTTGGGTGTCATGTTAGTTAAAGCTGTCAGTGATGTTAGAGTCAGAGGGGTAAAGATTATAAATGTATGCATATCAAGTGGTATATCGAGTTATTATGAATACTTAAATCACCCAAAACTAATGGAGATTGAGAGTAGTAAAGAAAAAAGAGTTATAGTAAAAATATAGAATTTCAATTGAAACAAGTGACAACTTTAATAAAATTTGAGAGTAAAGTAAAGTTGTAAAAAGTGTAATTTTGAATAATTTAAATGTCAATCTTATTGTTATTTGTAATAATACTATGTTATTTTTAAATGTCTTATTTTATTATGTTTTTGTGTTTAAAGATAGAATTTTGAAGATGTTCAATGTATTTTCTGATGTAACTTATGTATAACTTATGTAGGTCAAGGTTCTTGACTTGACCCAGTTTGATCAGCTGATGGGTGATGTTGTAAATTAGACCAGTTTTGGCAATGAAGTAATGCCAATTTTGTTTATTAATTAATTTAAATAAATTTAAATAATTTTAATATTGAGAAAAAATATATTTTAATAAATTTAAATTTAAAAAAAAAATTTTTGATTTTTTGTGCCTGCCATCTAATTGATGTTTTGAATTCTGATTATGAGGTTGTTTAGGTGTATTAACAGTGTTTTTTTTTTATTGAATCGTATTGTTTAGGATATATGTCTAATCAAATGTTAGGACAAGGAAGTTCATGTTTTAATTAAATGTTCCACTTATTTGTTTTCTAAGCATTAATAGAAACGAAGAGAATTAATCAATTCAGATAAAAGATTTTATTTTTGATTTTGAAGGAAATAGCTGTTTGATTTTAACTTAAATAAATTTTTGAAGGTAAGAATGAAATTTTGGCTAGGATGTAGTTGTAAGTGTGTGTACGAGCCCAGTAACTGCTAAAGGCAGCCCAGTGTGCATGGTAAGGGGGAACATATCGGTTGACGATCTGGCATGATATAAAACCAGGGATTTGGGTTTTGGGGTTGCATGTTAGAAGGGGAGGTGCGCTGTGGTGCGTGTCTGTTCGATTTTATGGTGTTGGGATCTCGTATAGAGGAGTCCAGTGATCTCGTTCAGATGCGGCCATCGTTGCCGAGCCAACGGGGTTGTTTACCCATGATGTATAAGAGCTATGGGGGGTTGTTGGCACCATATCCTCACCGGTCCTCTTAGGGGTTTTAACAATGAGATTTCTTCTGTTTCGACAGAAGACCTCTCATTGGGGGGGTATTGTAACGGGGTGAATAAAGGGGTTTTTATTTTTATTGAAAATGGGGTTTTATTTTGTAAAATTTCACAACTCATTGCCATTTGTATGACCAGTCCTCGGTTGAATCTAAAACATAGTTCAAACAAAGAAACAGTACGCAATAGCTGTGGTGAAACAATTGGAAAGGAATGTGCGGTTGACACAATTCTAAGAACTTTGCGGCTGTGTGACATCTACGCCCAAACACACTACACCAGCATGTGCGCATATCCACGCGGACCAAAAGACGCTCAAGATGGCTTGGCGGTGAATTTTGACTTAGATATGGTCCTAGCTGACGGAAATAAAGTTTAAGTACAGCCTACTTTGTGACGTCGGCCAGTGCACACCAAATATCATCCACGACTACAACACGAAAAAACCATGTGTTGAATGTGTCCACCGCTATGACTACCAAATAGAAGGCATTGCTTTCCGTCTTCTTCAACAAAGAGATAGAGGAGTGGGGAACATACAGACGCTTCCCAGTTCATCACAGACTTCAACCTACGCAGGTTGTCCGGCAACCCGGGCTACCAAAAAGTAATCTTTTAATATCAAATAACAGTAAGTGAAAGTTCGGCAACATCACATAGTGAGAAAGTTCACGAAAAATGAACTAATAAATCGTTTTCGGAAACAACAGCAAGAAAATTGTTCGATTCAATGCAAAGTCGGGATGACTCCACGTGGCCAGCCGGAGTCTCGATAGATATCCAGTTTAATCTAAATGGGAGTTATAAAATAAAGGTATTGTAAAATTGAATGTGTGTGTGAGAGAGCAGGCTGGGCTGTCTGATATATATAATAAGGTAAGATGTAGTAAATAAGTTTAAATGGTACAATATAATGTTTCAACTATTTCAAGGAAGTTGTATTCCATTTAAAAGTTGACTAAAAGTACTAGATTGTTTTTATACATACAGAAATGAATAACGAATAATTTGATATAGACCATTTTAAATAAATAATAAAATTTAATTAAATTCTCTTCATAAAAAATGAGTTGCGCAAGTCATTCACACAACCTTAAATCACGCTTGTATCCTAGAAGTTCGTGTGACGTAACTCTGGACTAAAAAACGATTTTCAAGGTAAGTGGAAGATGAATAATTTTTTGTATTTGTATTTGTAATTAAATATATTATTACAATTGGCGCCCGAACAGGGACGAATTTGATTAATTAAAAATTCCATACCTACAAACAGATGCAGCGTGATTTGGGAGTTGGGTTAGGAATACGCAAAAAACACGTAAAAGTACGTAATGTACGCATTGTATATGTAAGATTGAAATTGTGATGAGGAATTAAATCAATTTGAGTAAAGTAACAAGTCTGATAAAGTAATAAATAATGGATAATAATGAGCGTATTAATAACGAAGTCAGCTTCTCTGACAGTCAAACAGAAATTCAGACAAGTAGTGACTCGGGAGTTCAAACAAATGACAGTAATCTAGAAAGTCAGTTGAACGAATCGAGAATAATGGAAGGTGTGACGAGTCAGTCGACGCCGACCTTAGTTAAGAAAGAAAGTAGTAGCGATATGATGACTATGATGCAGTTATTGTTGAATAAATTTGATAGCAGATTTGATGAACAGAAAAACGAAATTCAAGAATTTAAAAGTAGTGTCAATGAGAAATTAGAAGTACAGAATAACAAATTTGACGTGCAAAATAATAATTTCAATGATAAATTTGATGAATTGAAAAAGCAGAATGATGAATTAAAAAATGATATTAAAGAGATTAATAGACGTTGTGAAGATACCCATGAAATGTTTAAAAATAGTTTGAATAAACTAGAACAGAGTATTGAGAGAATGGGAGTGGATGTGATAAATATAGATAAGAGTAAAACAATGAAAATTATAATGAAATGTATAAAAATGTGGCATTAGAGAATAAGGTAACAAATGATAATGATGATGTCGAAAATGATAATATAATTAAGAATGTGAGATCAGAGAGTGATACGTTGAAAATAAATAGTGAGAGTACTGATGAAGTTGTAGAATGTAATAATGGAATGTTAATGTGTGTTTATGAGTCAGAGAGAAAGTGGAAAGATAGTATAGAGGTAGAATGGTGGCAGAGGGTAAATTTTCCCCATATTTATGATGAACCAGGGTGTTCACAAGTGTTGTTTTTGAAGGGCAAGAGTCCCGTGTTATTGGAAGATTTGAGTTGTTTCCCATTTTTGTATAAGTTTGTACCCTCTGTGTGGAATGGTGTTGAAAGTGAGAGATGGTGTTATGATGAGAGAGATTTAGATGGAGAGTTGTGTGTGGGTAGAGAGATAGAATTATATAAATTAAAGAGAGATTATAATGAGTGGAAAGAAATGTTAGAAGTGTGTTTAAACAATAATAATTTAATTTATGATGAAAAAATAACTGACCTTATATTGAATATAATTACTAATGGAGACTGGACAGAAATAAATAATGTTGACTTGGTTTATGATTATTGTGGTAAAATGAATGAACTAAAATTTTATGGTTATTACACACAAGATAGCCATATGTGGAATGTAAATAAAATTGAAAATTGTTATGTGAAACCCAGACTAATTTTTGACGATGGAGGCTGAACATAAATTCATAAATGGACAATTTTAAGTATTTTGTTTTATGGTTCTGACCTGGAAGACTTGGACAATGAAGTGTGATATAACTGAATAATTAATGATGAAGAATTGTAAATAAATGTTTAGTGAATTTAATTGTATATATTGTAAAATGTTATGTAAACAATGTGGGTATGTAAGAGGAATTGTTGTGGTAATAATAATAATATTTTTGTTGCAGTCTAAATAAATAACAAAAATAAATTTTAAGACAGTAATTAGCGAATTGTAATTGTATTGATAGTAACTGAACTTGTATTTTTAATAATTAATTTAATTAAAATAATTGAAGATGTTTGAATATTTTGATTGATTAAATGTTGTATAATTGAATTTTTCTAATAAGTTGAAATATTTTATGAGATGTGAAGTTGATAAGTAATAAATAAATAAATGATAAAGTGTTTTGTATGAAATAACACTGTTGTTAAATGTTTCAGAGGTTACGTGGAGGTATTGGTGTGTATATTTTGTGTTTATGTCAATAGGTGAATAATGTACTGTAAGTATAAATCTATAATACCAATTAGATAAAATAAAATGTTTACAGGTGTGAAAGGATTTTGACTCAATAATTAAAATAATTTGAGATAATAGTACTAAATAGAAACTCATTAAAAAGTAATAATAACTGAAAGGTGATGTAAAATAAATGTTAATAATAAATTTGAAATTTTTTAAGGAATATAATTGTAGTGAGTGAGAGGTAATGAAATGATGTATTGTAGAAAGATATATTTTAGTTATTAGTGTGCTATCGCTGTGGTGGCATGTGCCACAGTGGATAGTGGAAAGTGTTGGGGGTAATAGAGAGTGTTACCTCCATCGGAGGCCGAAATGGCGAAAATGTACGGCACACCCTTTTTTACAATTTTATATTGTACACTGATAAATAGCCGTGCCGTGCAAACTAATGATGACTGTAACATGCCTGAAAGTAAAGTTGATATCCCCGACTTTTCGGGCGATTACTGCCTTACCAGCACTAATCGTGGGTTTGGCTAGCGGTCAGCTACGGCCATAAATTAAGTCCCTTGACCACAGCTGGCTTGAAATTGGTTTATATTAGAAATTAATGGGGGGTGAAACTAGGGGAAATCCCGGAAACTATGGAACAGCGGCTGCCACTCTGTTCGAGGAGGAACAGCAAAGGCAGGTGGTAGACCAGCATTAAGGGCGCATAATTATATAACAAAAATATGTTGATGTCTAAATAGTTCAAATGTAACGCTGAAGCAAGGACAAGGAGATGTCAAATTCCTCCACCTATGCCGTCCTTGTGGACGCACATGGGCGCCACAGTCCAACAGAAAAAAAAAACCATAGTGTGTGTGGCTGGGGGGTTGCTCAGGTGAGCAACGAATTAAAAATTTGTAACCTAAAGATGATAACTCGTCCTTGCATTAATTACATGCTTGTATTATGATTTGATAAATAGGTGTTCGTATGTTTATTATACTATGTTTATTCTGTCTCATAAATGTATTATTTTATTGTGTTAGGGATGTAGGGATTGAAGAAATATGTAATCTATATAATTTTGAAATGTGGTTATAATCAGGTAAATACCTAGACCGACCGGCAGGTTGATTACCTAATTGTACCAGAGTCAGAAAAAGGGGAAACAATGAAGCAATGTAGATGTGTACTAATTGTGGGTAGTATGTTAGATATAAGGATTGTAAAAATATGTATTTCCTAAAATTGTAGAATGCATCTGGAGTAAGGTTATTCACCTTACTAAGAAAATCAGCTGATCCACTGTAGAATGTCACTTATGAATTATTTGTAAATTTCCAAGGTAATCAATGTTTGAATAATCATTTTAATGTGTTAAAGATTTTATTTTAAATGATGAGGAAAGTAATTTGATATAGTTAACATTTTTAAATGATTTGTGAAAGAAAGTAAAATATAGATTTTGGGTGATTAATATTTTGTTGGGACATCTAGATCAATCCATGTTGAGTTTAAAGTGGTAATAGAGAGAATAAGATTGATATGAAATAAATGTAATGTAGAATTTGAGAAGTATTGATGGTGACACAGTAGATATGAGGATAATATGTAGAGTATTGATTGATATATTGATGTAATAAGTAAATTGGTATTTTGTTGTAATTGAAGTGATGTTAGGGAGAATGGTAATTAGAGTTGATGGGAATTTTGTAAGAGGGGGTAGTGCGGTTAGGAGTCCGCAACAAAAGGGTTGGGACGGGGAGGGACCGTTTGGCACCGGAAAGGGTTTACCTTAGGTAGAATCCAGGAACCAACATAAGGGAATGAGTTTTGGGGGGGAACACATCCTAAGTACAAAGGGGTAGAGAGTATTTTTTTTATAAGAGTAGAATGATGCGAATTGAGTTGAGTAAGTAAGTTGGGTGTAGGAGATGTTTGATAGATGTTTTTGATAGAGTTGGGTGTCATGTTAGTTAAAGCTGTCAGTGATGTTAGAGTCAGAGGGGTAAAGATTATAAATGTATGCATATCAAGTGGTATATCGAGTTATTATGAATACTTAAATCACCCCAAAACTAATGGAGATTGAGAGTAGTAAAGAAAAAAGAGTTATAGTAAAAATATAGAATTTCAATTGAAACAAGGTGACAACTTTAATAAAATTTGAGAGTAAAGTAAAGTTGTAAAAAGTGTAATTTTGAATAATTTTAAATGTCAATCTTATTGTTATTTGTAATAATACTATGTTATTTTTAAATGTCTTATTTTATTATGTTTTTGTGTTTAAAGATAGAATTTTGAAGATGTTCAATGTATTTTCTGATGTAACTTATGTATAACTTATGTAGGTCAAGGTTCTTGACTTGACCCAGTTGATCAGCTGATGGGTGATGTTGTAAATTAGACCAGTTTGGCAATGAAGTAATGCCAATTTTGTTTATTAATTAATTTAAATAAATTTAAATAATTTTAATATTGAGAAAAAATATATTTTAATAATTTAAATTTAAAAAAAAAAATTTTTGATTTTTTGTGCCTGCCATCTAATTGATGTTTTGAATTCTGATTATGAGGTTGTTTAGGTGTATTAACAGTGTTTTTTTTTTTTATTGAATCGTATTGTTTAGGATATATGTCTAATCAAATGTTAGGACAAGGAAGTTCATGTTTTAAATTAAATGTTCCACTTATTTGTTTTCTAAGCATTAATAGAAACGAAGAGAATTAATCAATTCAGATAAAAGATTTTATTTTTGATTTTGAAGGAAATAGCTGTTTGATTTTAACTTAAATAAATTTTTGAAGGTAAGAATGAAATTTTGGCTAGGATGTAGTTGTAAGTGTGTGTACGAGCCAGTAACTGCTAAAGGCAGCCCAGTGTGCATGGTAAGGGGGAACATATCGGTTGACGATCTGGCATGATATAAAACCAGGGATTTGGTTTTGGGGTTGCATGTTAGAAGGGGAGGTGCGCTGTGGTGCGTGTCTGTTCGATTTTATGGTGTTGGGATCTCGTATAGAGGAGTCCAGTGATCTCGTTCAGATGCGGCCATCGTTGCCGAGCCAACGGGGTTGTTTACCCATGATGTATAAGAGCTATGGGGGGTTGTTGGCACCATATCCTCACCGGTCCTCTTAGGGGTTTTAAACAATGAGATTTCTTCTGTTTCGACAGAAGACCTCTCATTGGGGGGGTATTGTAACGGGGTTGAATAAAGGGGTTTTTATTTTTATTGAAAATGGGGTTTTATTTTGTAAAATTTCACAACTCATTGCCATTTGTATGACCAGTCCTCGGTTGAATCTAAAACATAGTTCAAACAAAGAAACAGTACGCAATAGCTGTGGTGAAACAATTGAAAGGGAATGTGCGGTTGACACAATTCTAAGAACTTTGCGGCTGTGTGACATCTACGCCCAAACACACTACACCAGCATGTGCGCATATCCACGCGGACCAAAAGACGCTCAAGATGGCTTGGCGGTGAATTTTGACTTAGATATGGTCCTAGCTGACGGAAATAAAGTTTAAGTACAGCCTACTTTGTGACGTCGGCCAGTGCACACCAAATATCATCCACGACTACAACACGAAAAAACCATGTGTTGAATGTGTCACCGCTATGACTACCAAATAGAAGGCATTGCTTTCCGTCTTCTTCAACAAAGAGATAGAGGAGGTGGGGAACATACAGACGCTTCCCAGTTCATCACAGACTTCAACCTACGCAGGTTAGTCCGGCAACCCGGGCTACCAAAAAGTAATCTTTTAATATCAAATAACAGTAAGTGAAAGTTCGGGCAACATCACATAGTGAGAAAGTTCACGAAAAATGAACTAATAAATCGTTTTCGGAAACAACAGCAAGAAAATTGTTCGATTCAATGCAAAGTCGGGATGACTCCACGTGGCCAGCCGGAGTCTCGATAGATATCCAGTTTAATCTAAATGGGAGTTATAAAATAAAGGTATTGTAAAATTGAATGTGTGTGTGAGAGAGCAGGCTGGCTGTCTGATATATATAATAAGGTAAGATGTAGTAAATAAAGTTTAAATGGTACAATATAATGTTTCAACTATTTCAAGGAAGTTGTATTCCATTTAAAAGTTGACTAAAAGTACTAGATTGTTTTTATACATACAGAAATGAATAACGAATAATTTGATATAGACCATTTTAAATAAATAATAAAATTTAATTAAATTCTCTTCATAAAAAATGAGTTGCGCAAGTCATTCACACAACCTTAAATCACGCTTGTATCCTAGAAGTTCGTGTGACGTAACTCTGGACTAAAAACGATTTTCAAGGTAAGTGGAAGATGAATAATTTTTTGTATTTGTATTTTGGTAGTTAAATATATTATTACAATTGGCGCCACGAACAGGGACGAATTTGATTAATTAAAAAATTCCATACCTACAAACAGATGCAGCGTGATTTGGGAGTTGGGTTAGGAATACGCAAAAAACACGTAAAAAGTACGTAATGTACGCATTGTATATGTAAGATTGAAATTGTGATGAGGAATTAAATCAATTTGAGTAAAGTAACAAGTCTGATAAAGTAATAAATAATGGATAATAATGAGCGTATTAATAACGAAGTCAGCTTCTCTGACAGTCAAACAGAAATTCAGACAAGTAGTGACTCGGGAGTTCAAACAAATGACAGTAATCTAGAAAGTCAGTTGAACGAATCGAGAATAATGGAAGGTGTGACGAGTCAGTCGACGCCGACCTTAGTTAAGAAAGAAAGTAGTAGCGATATGATGACTATGATGCAGTTATTGTTGAATAAATTTGATAGCAGATTTGATGAACAGAAAAACGAAATTCAAGAATTTAAAAGTAGTGTCAATGAGAAATTAGAAGTACAGAATAACAAATTTGACGTGCAAAATAATAATTTCAATGATAAATTTGATGAATTGAAAAAGCAGAATGATGAATTAAAAAATGATATTAAAGAGATTAATAGACGTTGTGAAGATACCCATGAAATGTTTAAAAATAGTTTGAATAAACTAGAACAGAGTATTGAGAGAATGGGAGTGGATGTGATAAATATAGATAAGAGTAAAACAATGAAAATTATAATGAAATGTATAAAAATGTGGCATTAGAGAATAAGGTAACAAATGATAATGATGATGTCGAAAATGATAATATAATTAAGAATGTGAGATCAGAGAGTGATACGTTGAAAATAAATAGTGAGAGTACTGATGAAGTTGTAGAATGTAATAATGGAATGTTAATGTGTGTTTATGAGTCAGAGAGAAAGTGGAAAGATAGTATAGAGGTAGAATGGTGGCAGAGGGTAAATTTTCCCCATATTTATGATGAACCAGGGTGTTCACAAGTGTTGTTTTTGAAGGGCAAGAGTCCCGTGTTATTGGAAGATTTGAGTTGTTTCCCATTTTTGTATAAGTTTGTACCCTCTGTGTGGAATGGTGTTGAAAGTGAGAGATGGTGTTATGATGAGAGAGATTTAGATGGAGAGTTGTGTGTGGGTAGAGAGATAGAATTATATAAATTAAAGAGAGATTATAATGAGTGGAAAGAAATGTTAGAAGTGTGTTTAAACAATAATAATTTAATTTATGATGAAAAAATAACTGACCTTATATTGAATATAATTACTAATGGAGACTGGACAGAAATAAATAATGTTGACTTGGTTTATGATTATTGTGGTAAAATGAATGAACTAAAATTTTATGGTTATTACACACAAGATAGCCATATGTGGAATGTAA
The DNA here is from genome assembly GCA_034769895.1 of Magicicada septendecula. NCBI lineage: Eukaryota > Metazoa > Arthropoda > Insecta > Hemiptera > Cicadidae > Magicicada > Magicicada septendecula. The sequence goes on along the minus strand of JAWRYS010000775.1, from coordinate 37,562 downwards.
ATAAAATTGAAAATTGTTATGTGAAACCCAGACTAATTTTTGACGATGGAGGCTGAACATAAATTCATAAATGGACAATTTTAAGTATTTTGTTTTATGGTTCTGACCTGGAAGACTTGGACAATGAAGTGTGATATAACTGAATAATTAATGATGAAGAATTGTAAATAAATGTTTAGTGAATTTAATTGTATATATTGTAAAATGTTATGTAAACAATGTGGGTATGTAAGAGGAATTGTTGTGGTAATAATAATAATATTTTTGTTGCAGTCTAAATAAATAACAAAAATAAATTTTAAGACAGTAATTAGCGAATTGTAATTGTATTGATAGTAACTGAACTTGTATTTTTAATAATTAATTTAATTAAAATAATTGAAGATGTTTGAATATTTTGATTGATTAAATGTTGTATAATTGAATTTTTCTAATAAGTTGAAATATTTTATGAGATGTGAAGTTGATAAGTAATAAATAAATAAATGATAAAGTGTTTTGTATGAAATAACACTGTTGTTAAATGTTTCAGAGGTTACGTGGAGGTATTGGTGTGTATATTTTGTGTTTATGTCAATAGGTGAATAATGTACTGTAAGTATAAATCTATAATACCAATTAGATAAAATAAAATGTTTACAGGTGTGAAAGGATTTTGACTCAATAATTAAAATAATTTGAGATAATAGTACTAAATAGAAACTCATTAAAAAGTAATAATAACTGAAAGGTGATGTAAAATAAATGTTAATAATAAATTTGAAATTTTTTAAGGAATATAATTGTAGTGAGTGAGAGGTAATGAAATGATGTATTGTAGAAAGATATATTTTAGTTATTAGTGTGCTATCGCTGTGGTGGCATGTGCCACAGTGGATAGTGGAAAGTGTTGGGGGTAATAGAGAGTGTTACCTCCATCGGAGGCCGAAATGGCGAAAATGTACGGCACACCCTTTTTTACAATTTTATATTGTACACTGATAAATAGCCGTGCCGTGCAAACTAATGATGACTGTAACATGCCTGAAAGTAAAGTTGATATCCCCGACTTTTCGGGCGATTACTGCCTTACCAGCACTAATCGTGGGTTTGGCTAGCGGTCAGCTACGGCCACAAATTAAGTCCCTTGACCACAGCTGGCTTGAAATTGGTTTATATTAGAAATTAATGGGGGGTGAAACTAGGGGAAATCCCGGAAACTATGGAACAGCGGCTGCCACTCTGTTCGAGGAGGAACAGCAAAGGCAGGTGGTAGACCAGCATTAAGGGCGCATAATTATATAACAAAAATATGTTGATGTCTAAATAGTTCAAATGTAACGCTGAAGCAAGGACAAGGAGATGTCAAATTCCTCCACCTATGCCGTCCTTGTGGACGCACATGGGCGCCACAGTCCAACAGAAAAAAAAAACCATAGTGTGTGTGGCTGGGGGGTTGCTCAGGTGAGCAACGAATTAAAAATTTGTAACCTAAAGATGATAACTCGTCCTTGCATTAATTACATGCTTGTATTATGATTTGATAAATAGGTGTTCGTATGTTTATTATACTATGTTTATTCTGTCTCATAAATGTATTATTTTATTGTGTTAGGGATGTAGGGATTGAAGAAATATGTAATCTATATAATTTTGAAATGTGGTTATAATCAGGTAAATACCTAGACCGACCGGCAGGTTGTTTACCTAATTGTACCAGAGTCAGAAAAGGGGGAAACAATGAAGCAATGTAGATGTGTACTAATTGTGGGTAGTATGTTAGATATAAGGATTGTAAAAATATGTATTTCCTAAAATTGTAGAATGCATCTGGAGTAAGGTTATTCACCTTATTAAGAAAATCAGCTGATCCACTGTAGAATGTCACTTATGAATTATTTGTAAATTTCCAAGGTAATCAATGTTTGAATAATCATTTTAATGTGTTAAAGATTTTATTTTAAATGATGAGGAAAGTAATTTGATATAGTTAACATTTTTAAATGATTTGTGAAAGAAAGTAAAATATAGATTTTGGGTGATTAATATTTTGTTGGGACATCTAGATCAATCCATGTTGAGTTTAAAGTGGTAATAGAGAGAATAAGATTGATATGAAATAAATGTAATGTAGAATTTGAGAAGTATTGATGGTGACACAGTAGATATGAGGATAATATGTAGAGTATTGATTGATATATTGATGTAATAAGTAAATTGAGGTATTTTGTTGTAATTGAAGTGATGTAGGGAGAATGGTAATTAGAGTTGATGGGAATTTTGTAAGAGGGGGTAGTGCGGTAGGAGTCCGCAACAAAAGGGTTGGGACGGGGAGGGACCGTTTGGCACCGGAAAGGGTTACCTTAGGTAGAATCCAGGAACCAACATAAGGGAATGAGTTTTGGGGGGGAAACACATCCTAAGTACAAAGGGGTAGAGAGTATTTTTTTTTATAAGAGTAGAATGATGCGAATTGAGTTGAGTAGTAAGTTGGGTGTAGAGATGTTTGATAGATGTTTTTGATAGAGTTGGGTGTCATGTTAGTTAAAGCTGTCAGTGATGTTAGAGTCAGAGGGGTAAAGATTATAAATGTATGCATATCAAGTGGTATATCGAGTTATTATGAATACTTAAATCACCCAAAACTAATGGAGATTGAGAGTAGTAAAGAAAAAAGAGTTATAGTAAAAATATAGAATTTCAATTGAAACAAGTGACAACTTTAATAAAATTTGAGAGTAAAGTAAAGTTGTAAAAAGTGTAATTTTGAATAATTTAAATGTCAATCTTATTGTTATTTGTAATAATACTATGTTATTTTTAAATGTCTTATTTTATTATGTTTTTGTGTTTAAAGATAGAATTTTGAAGATGTTCAATGTATTTTCTGATGTAACTTATGTATAACTTATGTAGGTCAAGGTTCTTGACTTGACCCAGTTTGATCAGCTGATGGGTGATGTTGTAAATTAGACCAGTTTTGGCAATGAAGTAATGCCAATTTTGTTTATTAATTAATTTAAATAAATTTAAATAATTTTAATATTGAGAAAAAATATATTTTAATAAATTTAAATTTAAAAAAAAAAATTTTTGATTTTTTGTGCCTGCCATCTAATTGATGTTTTGAATTCTGATTATGAGGTTGTTTAGGTGTATTAACAGTGTTTTTTTTTTATTGAATCGTATTGTTTAGGATATATGTCTAATCAAATGTTAGGACAAGGAAGTTCATGTTTTAATTAAATGTTCCACTTATTTGTTTTCTAAGCATTAATAGAAACGAAGAGAATTAATCAATTCAGATAAAAGATTTTATTTTTGATTTTGAAGGAAATAGCTGTTTGATTTTAACTTAAATAAATTTTTGAAGGTAAGAATGAAATTTTGGCTAGGATGTAGTTGTAAGTGTGTGTACGAGCCCAGTAACTGCTAAAGGCAGCCCAGTGTGCATGGTAAGGGGGAACATATCGGTTGACGATCTGGCATGATATAAAACCAGGGATTTGGGTTTTGGGGTTGCATGTTAGAAGGGGAGGTGCGCTGTGGTGCGTGTCTGTTCGATTTTATGGTGTTGGGATCTCGTATAGAGGAGTCCAGTGATCTCGTTCAGATGCGGCCATCGTTGCCGAGCCAACGGGGTTGTTTACCCATGATGTATAAGAGCTATGGGGGGTTGTTGGCACCATATCCTCACCGGTCCTCTTAGGGGTTTTAACAATGAGATTTCTTCTGTTTCGACAGAAGACCTCTCATTGGGGGGGTATTGTAACGGGGTGAATAAAGGGGTTTTTATTTTTATTGAAAATGGGGTTTTATTTTGTAAAATTTCACAACTCATTGCCATTTGTATGACCAGTCCTCGGTTGAATCTAAAACATAGTTCAAACAAAGAAACAGTACGCAATAGCTGTGGTGAAACAATTGGAAAGGAATGTGCGGTTGACACAATTCTAAGAACTTTGCGGCTGTGTGACATCTACGCCCAAACACACTACACCAGCATGTGCGCATATCCACGCGGACCAAAAGACGCTCAAGATGGCTTGGCGGTGAATTTTGACTTAGATATGGTCCTAGCTGACGGAAATAAAGTTTAAGTACAGCCTACTTTGTGACGTCGGCCAGTGCACACCAAATATCATCCACGACTACAACACGAAAAAACCATGTGTTGAATGTGTCACCGCTATGACTACCAAATAGAAGGCATTGCTTTCCGTCTTCTTCAACAAAGAGATAGAGGAGTGGGGAACATACAGACGCTTCCCAGTTCATCACAGACTTCAACCTACGCAGGTTGTCCGGCAACCCGGGCTACCAAAAAGTAATCTTTTAATATCAAATAACAGTAAGTGAAAGTTCGGCAACATCACATAGTGAGAAAGTTCACGAAAAATGAACTAATAAATCGTTTTCGGAAACAACAGCAAGAAAATTGTTCGATTCAATGCAAAGTCGGGATGACTCCACGTGGCCAGCCGGAGTCTCGATAGATATCCAGTTTAATCTAAATGGGAGTTATAAAATAAAGGTATTGTAAAATTGAATGTGTGTGTGAGAGAGCAGGCTGGGCTGTCTGATATATATAATAAGGTAAGATGTAGTAAATAAGTTTAAATGGTACAATATAATGTTTCAACTATTTCAAGGAAGTTGTATTCCATTTAAAAGTTGACTAAAAGTACTAGATTGTTTTTATACATACAGAAATGAATAACGAATAATTTGATATAGACCATTTTAAATAAATAATAAAATTTAATTAAATTCTCTTCATAAAAAATGAGTTGCGCAAGTCATTCACACAACCTTAAATCACGCTTGTATCCTAGAAGTTCGTGTGACGTAACTCTGGACTAAAAAACGATTTTCAAGGTAAGTGGAAGATGAATAATTTTTTGTATTTGTATTTGTAATTAAATATATTATTACAATTGGCGCCCGAACAGGGACGAATTTGATTAATTAAAAATTCCATACCTACAAACAGATGCAGCGTGATTTGGGAGTTGGGTTAGGGATACGCAAAAAACACGTAAAAGTACGTAATGTACGCATTGTATATGTAAGATTGAAATTGTGATAAGGAATTAAATCAATTTGAGTAAAGTAACAAGTCTGATAAAGTAATAAATAATGGATAATAATGAGCGTATTAATAACGAAGTCAGCTTCTCTGACAGTCAAACAGAAATTCAGACAAGTAGTGACTCGGGAGTTCAAACAAATGACAGTAATCTAGAAAGTCAGTTGAACGAATCGAGAATAATGGAAGGTGTGACGAGTCAGTCGACGCCGACCTTAGTTAAGAAAGAAAGTAGTAGCGATATGATGACTATGATGCAGTTATTGTTGAATAAATTTGATAGCAGATTTGATGAACAGAAAAACGAAATTCAAGAATTTAAAAGTAGTGTCAATGAGAAATTAGAAGTACAGAATAACAAATTTGACGTGCAAAATAATAATTTCAATGATAAATTTGATGAATTGAAAAAGCAGAATGATGAATTAAAAAATGATATTAAAGAGATTAATAGACGTTGTGAAGATACCCATGAAATGTTTAAAAATAGTTTGAATAAACTAGAACAGAGTATTGAGAGAATGGGAGTGGATGTGATAAATATAGATAAGAGTAAAACAATGAAAATTATAATGAAATGTATAAAAATGTGGCATTAGAGAATAAGGTAACAAATGATAATGATGATGTCGAAAATGATAATATAATTAAGAATGTGAGATCAGAGAGTGATACGTTGAAAATAAATAGTGAGAGTACTGATGAAGTTGTAGAATGTAATAATGGAATGTTAATGTGTGTTTATGAGTCAGAGAGAAAGTGGAAAGATAGTATAGAGGTAGAATGGTGGCAGAGGGTAAATTTTCCCCATATTTATGATGAACCAGGGTGTTCACAAGTGTTGTTTTTGAAGGGCAAGAGTCCCGTGTTATTGGAAGATTTGAGTTGTTTCCCATTTTTGTATAAGTTTGTACCCTCTGTGTGGAATGGTGTTGAAAGTGAGAGATGGTGTTATGATGAGAGAGATTTAGATGGAGAGTTGTGTGTGGGTAGAGAGATAGAATTATATAAATTAAAGAGAGATTATAATGAGTGGAAAGAAATGTTAGAAGTGTGTTTAAACAATAATAATTTAATTTATGATGAAAAAATAACTGACCTTATATTGAATATAATTACTAATGGAGACTGGACAGAAATAAATAATGTTGACTTGGTTTATGATTATTGTGGTAAAATGAATGAACTAAAATTTTATGGTTATTACACACAAGATAGCCATATGTGGAATGTAAATAAAATTGAAAATTGTTATGTGAAACCCAGACTAATTTTTGACGATGGAGGCTGAACATAAATTCATAAATGGACAATTTTAAGTATTTTGTTTTATGGTTCTGACCTGGAAGACTTGGACAATGAAGTGTGATATAACTGAATAATTAATGATGAAGAATTGTAAATAAATGTTTAGTGAATTTAATTGTATATATTGTAAAATGTTATGTAAACAATGTGGGTATGTAAGAGGAATTGTTGTGGTAATAATAATAATATTTTTGTTGCAGTCTAAATAAATAACAAAAATAAATTTTAAGACAGTAATTAGCGAATTGTAATTGTATTGATAGTAACTGAACTTGTATTTTTAATAATTAATTTAATTAAAATAATTGAAGATGTTTGAATATTTTGATTGATTAAATGTTGTATAATTGAATTTTTCTAATAAGTTGAAATATTTTATGAGATGTGAAGTTGATAAGTAATAAATAAATAAATGATAAAGTGTTTTGTATGAAATAACACTGTTGTTAAATGTTTCAGAGGTTACGTGGAGGTATTGGTGTGTATATTTTGTGTTTATGTCAATAGGTGAATAATGTACTGTAAGTATAAATCTATAATACCAATTAGATAAAATAAAATGTTTACAGGTGTGAAAGGATTTTGACTCAATAATTAAAATAATTTGAGATAATAGTACTAAATAGAAACTCATTAAAAAGTAATAATAACTGAAAGGTGATGTAAAATAAATGTTAATAATAAATTTGAAATTTTTTAAGGAATATAATTGTAGTGAGTGAGAGGTAATGAAATGATGTATTGTAGAAAGATATATTTTAGTTATTAGTGTGCTATCGCTGTGGTGGCATGTGCCACAGTGGATAGTGGAAAGTGTTGGGGGTAATAGAGAGTGTTACCTCCATCGGAGGCCGAAATGGCGAAAATGTACGGCACACCCTTTTTTACAATTTTATATTGTACACTGATAAATAGCCGTGCCGTGCAAACTAATGATGACTGTAACATGCCTGAAAGTAAAGTTGATATCCCCGACTTTTCGGGCGATTACTGCCTTACCAGCACTAATCGTGGGTTTGGCTAGCGGTCAGCTACGGCCACAAATTAAGTCCCTTGACCACAGCTGGCTTGAAATTGGTTTATATTAGAAATTAATGGGGGGTGAAACTAGGGGAAATCCCGGAAACTATGGAACAGCGGCTGCCACTCTGTTCGAGGAGGAACAGCAAAGGCAGGTGGTAGACCAGCATTAAGGGCGCATAATTATATAACAAAAATATGTTGATGTCTAAATAGTTCAAATGTAACGCTGAAGCAAGGACAAGGAGATGTCAAATTCCTCCACCTATGCCGTCCTTGTGGACGCACATGGGCGCCACAGTCCAACAGAAAAAAAAAACCATAGTGTGTGTGGCTGGGGGGTTGCTCAGGTGAGCAACGAATTAAAAATTTGTAACCTAAAGATGATAACTCGTCCTTGCATTAATTACATGCTTGTATTATGATTTGATAAATAGGTGTTCGTATGTTTATTATACTATGTTTATTCTGTCTCATAAATGTATTATTTTATTGTGTTAGGGATGTAGGGATTGAAGAAATATGTAATCTATATAATTTTGAAATGTGGTTATAATCAGGTAAATACCTAGACCGACCGCAGGTTGTTTACCTAATTGTACCAGAGTCAGAAAAGGGGGAAACAATGAAGCAATGTAGATGTGTACTAATTGTGGGTAGTATGTTAGATATAAGGATTGTAAAAATATGTATTTCCTAAAATTGTAGAATGCATCTGGAGTAAGGTTATTCACCTTACTAAGAAAATCAGCTGATCCACTGTAGAATGTCACTTATGAATTATTTGTAAATTTCCAAGGTAATCAATGTTTGAATAATCATTTTAATGTGTTAAAGATTTTATTTTAAATGATGAGGAAAGTAATTTGATATAGTTAACATTTTTAAATGATTTGTGAAAGAAAGTAAAATATAGATTTTGGGTGATTAATATTTTGTTGGGACATCTAGATCAATCCATGTTGAGTTTAAAGTGGTAATAGAGAGAATAAGATTGATATGAAATAAATGTAATGTAGAATTTGAGAAGTATTGATGGTGACACAGTAGATATGAGGATAATATGTAGAGTATTGATTGATATATTGATGTAATAAGTAAATTGAGGTATTTTGTTGTAATTGAAGTGATGTAGGGAGAATGGTAATTAGAGTTGATGGGAATTTTGTAAGAGGGGGGTAGTGCGGTAGGAGTCCGCAACAAAAGGGTTGGGACGGGGAGGGACCGTTTGGCACCGGAAAGGGTTACCTTAGGTAGAATCCAGGAACCAACATAAGGGAATGAGTTTTGGGGGGGAAACACATCCTAAGTACAAAGGGGTAGAGAGTATTTTTTTTTATAAGAGTAGAATGATGCGAATTGAGTTGAGTAGTAAGTTGGGTGTAGAGATGTTTGATAGATGTTTTTGATAGAGTTGGGTGTCATGTTAGTTAAAGCTGTCAGTGATGTTAGAGTCAGAGGGGTAAAGATTATAAATGTATGCATATCAAGTGGTATATCGAGTTATTATGAATACTTAAATCACCCAAAACTAATGGAGATTGAGAGTAGTAAAGAAAAAAGAGTTATAGTAAAAATATAGAATTTCAATTGAAACAAGTGACAACTTTAATAAAATTTGAGAGTAAAGTAAAGTTGTAAAAAGTGTAATTTTGAATAATTTAAATGTCAATCTTATTGTTATTTGTAATAATACTATGTTATTTTTAAATGTCTTATTTTATTATGTTTTTGTGTTTAAAGATAGAATTTTGAAGATGTTCAATGTATTTTCTGATGTAACTTATGTATAACTTATGTAGGTCAAGGTTCTTGACTTGACCCAGTTTGATCAGCTGATGGGTGATGTTGTAAATTAGACCAGTTTTGGCAATGAAGTAATGCCAATTTTGTTTATTAATTAATTTAAATAAATTTAAATAATTTTAATATTGAGAAAAAATATATTTTAATAAATTTTAAATTTAAAAAAAAAAATTTTTGATTTTTTGTGCCTGCCATCTAATTGATGTTTTGAATTCTGATTATGAGGTTGTTTAGGTGTATTAACAGTGTTTTTTTTTTATTGAATCGTATTGTTTAGGATATATGTCTAATCAAATGTTAGGACAAGGAAGTTCATGTTTTAATTAAATGTTCCACTTATTTGTTTTCTAAGCATTAATAGAAACGAAGAGAATTAATCAATTCAGATAAAAGATTTTATTTTTGATTTTGAAGGAAATAGCTGTTTGATTTTAACTTAAATAAATTTTTGAAGGTAAGAATGAAATTTTGGCTAGGATGTAGTTGTAAGTGTGTGTACGAGCCCAGTAACTGCTAAAGGCAGCCCAGTGTGCATGGTAAGGGGGAACATATCGGTTGACGATCTGGCATGATATAAAACCAGGGATTTGGGTTTTGGGGTTGCATGTTAGAAGGGGAGGTGCGCTGTGGTGCGTGTCTGTTCGATTTTATGGTGTTGGGATCTCGTATAGAGGAGTCCAGTGATCTCGTTCAGATGCGGCCATCGTTGCCGAGCCAACGGGGTTGTTTACCCATGATGTATAAGAGCTATGGGGGGTTGTTGGCACCATATCCTCACCGGTCCTCTTAGGGGTTTTAACAATGAGATTTCTTCTGTTTCGACAGAAGACCTCTCATTGGGGGGGTATTGTAACGGGGTGAATAAAGGGGTTTTTATTTTTATTGAAAATGGGGTTTTATTTTGTAAAATTTCACAACTCATTGCCATTTGTATGACCAGTCCTCGGTTGAATCTAAAACATAGTTCAAACAAAGAAACAGTACGCAATAGCTGTGGTGAAACAATTGGAAAGGAATGTGCGGTTGACACAATTCTAAGAACTTTGCGGCTGTGTGACATCTACGCCCAAACACACTACACCAGCATGTGCGCATATCCACGCGGACCAAAAGACGCTCAAGATGGCTTGGCGGTGAATTTTGACTTAGATATGGTCCTAGCTGACGGAAATAAAGTTTAAGTACAGCCTACTTTGTGACGTCGGCCAGTGCACACCAAATATCATCCACGACTACAACACGAAAAAACCATGTGTTGAATGTGTCACCGCTATGACTACCAAATAGAAGGCATTGCTTTCCGTCTTCTTCAACAAAGAGATAGAGGAGTGGGGAACATACAGACGCTTCCCAGTTCATCACAGACTTCAACCTACGCAGGTTGTCCGGCAACCCGGGCTACCAAAAAGTAATCTTTTAATATCAAATAACAGTAAGTGAAAGTTCGGCAACATCACATAGTGAGAAAGTTCACGAAAAATGAACTAATAAATCGTTTTCGGAAACAACAGCAAGAAAATTGTTCGATTCAATGCAAAGTCGGGATGACTCCACGTGGCCAGCCGGAGTCTCGATAGATATCCAGTTTAATCTAAATGGGAGTTATAAAATAAAGGTATTGTAAAATTGAATGTGTGTGTGAGAGAGCAGGCTGGGCTGTCTGATATATATAATAAGGTAAGATGTAGTAAATAAGTTTAAATGGTACAATATAATGTTTCAACTATTTCAAGGAAGTTGTATTCCATTTAAAAGTTGACTAAAAGTACTAGATTGTTTTTATACATACAGAAATGAATAACGAATAATTTGATATAGACCATTTTAAATAAATAATAAAATTTAATTAAATTCTCTTCATAAAAAATGAGTTGCGCAAGTCATTCACACAACCTTAAATCACGCTTGTATCCTAGAAGTTCGTGTGACGTAACTCTGGACTAAAAAACGATTTTCAAGGTAAGTGGAAGATGAATAATTTTTTGTATTTGTATTTGTAATTAAATATATTATTACAATTGGCGCCCGAACAGGGACGAATTTGATTAATTAAAAATTCCATACCTACAAACAGATGCAGCGTGATTTGGGAGTTGGGTTAGGGATACGCAAAAAACACGTAAAAGTACGTAATGTACGCATTGTATATGTAAGATTGAAATTGTGATGAGGAATTAAATCAATTTGAGTAAAGTAACAAGTCTGATAAAGTAATAAATAATGGATAATAATGAGCGTATTAATAACGAAGTCAGCTTCTCTGACAGTCAAACAGAAATTCAGACAAGTAGTGACTCGGGAGTTCAAACAAATGACAGTAATCTAGAAAGTCAGTTGAACGAATCGAGAATAATGGAAGGTGTGACGAGTCAGTCGACGCCGACCTTAGTTAAGAAAGAAAGTAGTAGCGATATGATGACTATGATGCAGTTATTGTTGAATAAATTTGATAGCAGATTTGATGAACAGAAAAACGAAATTCAAGAATTTAAAAGTAGTGTCAATGAGAAATTAGAAGTACAGAATAACAAATTTGACGTGCAAAATAATAATTTCAATGATAAATTTGATGAATTGAAAAAGCAGAATGATGAATTAAAAAATGATATTAAAGAGATTAATAGACGTTGTGAAGATACCCATGAAATGTTTAAAAATAGTTTGAATAAACTAGAACAGAGTATTGAGAGAATGGGAGTGGATGTGATAAATATAGATAAGAGTAAAACAATGAAAATTATAATGAAATGTATAAAAATGTGGCATTAGAGAATAAGGTAACAAATGATAATGATGATGTCGAAAATGATAATATAATTAAGAATGTGAGATCAGAGAGTGATACGTTGAAAATAAATAGTGAGAGTACTGATGAAGTTGTAGAATGTAATAATGGAATGTTAATGTGTGTTTATGAGTCAGAGAGAAAGTGGAAAGATAGTATAGAGGTAGAATGGTGGCAGAGGGTAAATTTTCCCCATATTTATGATGAACCAGGATGTTCACAAGTGTTGTTTTTGAAGGGCAAGAGTCCCGTGTTATTGGAAGATTTGAGTTGTTTCCCATTTTTGTATAAGTTTGTACCCTCTGTGTGGAATGGTGTTGAAAGTGAGAGATGGTGTTATGATGAGAGAGATTTAGATGGAGAGTTGTGTGTGGGTAGAGAGATAGAATTATATAAATTAAAGAGAGATTATAATGAGTGGAAAGAAATGTTAGAAGTGTGTTTAAACAATAATAATTTAATTTATGATGAAAAAATAACTGACCTTATATTGAATATAATTACTAATGGAGACTGGACAGAAATAAATAATGTTGACTTGGTTTATGATTATTGTGGTAAAATGAATGAACTAAAATTTTATGGTTATTACACACAAGATAGCCATATGTGGAATGTAAATAAAATTGAAAATTGTTATGTGAAACCCAGACTAATTTTTGACGATGGAGGCTGAACATAAATTCATAAATGGACAATTTTAAGTATTTTGTTTTATGGTTCTGACCTGGAAGACTTGGACAATGAAGTGTGATATAACTGAATAATTAATGATGAAGAATTGTAAATAAATGTTTAGTGAATTTAATTGTATATATTGTAAAATGTTATGTAAACAATGTGGGTATGTAAGAGGAATTGTTGTGGTAATAATAATAATATTTTTGTTGCAGTCTAAATAAATAACAAAAATAAATTTTAAGACAGTAATTAGCGAATTGTAATTGTATTGATAGTAACTGAACTTGTATTTTTAATAATTAATTTAATTAAAATAATTGAAGATGTTTGAATATTTTGATTGATTAAATGTTGTATAATTGAATTTTTCTAATAAGTTGAAATATTTTATGAGATGTGAAGTTGATAAGTAATAAATAAATAAATGATAAAGTGTTTTGTATGAAATAACACTGTTGTTAAATGTTTCAGAGGTTACGTGGAGGTATTGGTGTGTATATTTTGTGTTTATGTCAATAGGTGAATAATGTACTGTAAGTATAAATCTATAATACCAATTAGATAAAATAAAATGTTTACAGGTGTGAAAGGATTTTGACTCAATAATTAAAATAATTTGAGATAATAGTACTAAATAGAAACTCATTAAAAAGTAATAATAACTGAAAGGTGATGTAAAATAAATGTTAATAATAAATTTGAAATTTTTTAAGGAATATAATTGTAGTGAGTGAGAGGTAATGAAATGATGTATTGTAGAAAGATATATTTTAGTTATTAGTGTGCTATCGCTGTGGTGGCATGTGCCACAGTGGATAGTGGAAAGTGTTGGGGGTAATAGAGAGTGTTACCTCCATCGGAGGCCGAAATGGCGAAAATGTACGGCACACCCTTTTTTACAATTTTATATTGTACACTGATAAATAGCCGTGCCGTGCAAACTAATGATGACTGTAACATGCCTGAAAGTAAAGTTGATATCCCCGACTTTTCGGGCGATTACTGCCTTACCAGCACTAATCGTGGGTTTGGCTAGCGGTCAGCTACGGCCACAAATTAAGTCCCTTGACCACAGCTGGCTTGAAATTGGTTTATATTAGAAATTAATGGGGGGTGAAACTAGGGGAAATCCCGGAAACTATGGAACAGCGGCTGCCACTCTGTTCGAGGAGGAACAGCAAAGGCAGGTGGTAGACCAGCATTAAGGGCGCATAATTATATAACAAAAATATGTTGATGTCTAAATAGTTCAAATGTAACGCTGAAGCAAGGACAAGGAGATGTCAAATTCCTCCACCTATGCCGTCCTTGTGGACGCACATGGGCGCCACAGTCCAACAGAAAAAAAAAACCATAGTGTGTGTGGCTGGGGGGTTGCTCAGGTGAGCAACGAATTAAAAATTTGTAACCTAAAGATGATAACTCGTCCTTGCATTAATTACATGCTTGTATTATGATTTGATAAATAGGTGTTCGTATGTTTATTATACTATGTTTATTCTGTCTCATAAATGTATTATTTTATTGTGTTAGGGATGTAGGGATTGAAGAAATATGTAATCTATATAATTTTGAAATGTGGTTATAATCAGGTAAATACCTAGACCGACCGGCAGGTTGTTTACCTAATTGTACCAGAGTCAGAAAAGGGGGAAACAATGAAGCAATGTAGATGTGTACTAATTGTGGGTAGTATGTTAGATATAAGGATTGTAAAAATATGTATTTCCTAAAATTGTAGAATGCATCTGGAGTAAGGTTATTCACCTTACTAAGAAAATCAGCTGATCCACTGTAGAATGTCACTTATGAATTATTTGTAAATTTCCAAGGTAATCAATGTTTGAATAATCATTTTAATGTGTTAAAGATTTTATTTTAAATGATGAGGAAAGTAATTTGATATAGTTAACATTTTTAAATGATTTGTGAAAGAAAGTAAAATATAGATTTTGGGTGATTAATATTTTGTTGGGACATCTAGATCAATCCATGTTGAGTTTAAAGTGGTAATAGAGAGAATAAGATTGATATGAAATAAATGTAATGTAGAATTTGAGAAGTATTGATGGTGACACAGTAGATATGAGGATAATATGTAGAGTATTGATTGATATATTGATGTAATAAGTAAATTGAGGTATTTTGTTGTAATTGAAGTGATGTAGGGAGAATGGTAATTAGAGTTGATGGGAATTTTGTAAGAGGGGGTAGTGCGGTAGGAGTCCGCAACAAAAGGGTTGGGACGGGGAGGGACCGTTTGGCGCCGGAAAGGGTTACCTTAGGTAGAATCCAGGAACCAACATAAGGGAATGAGTTTTGGGAGGGAAACACACATCCTAAGTACAAAGGGGTAGAGAGTATTTTTTTTTATAAGAGTAGAATGATGCGAATTGAGTTGAGTAGTAAGTTGGGTGTAGAGATGTTTGATAGATGTTTTTGATAGAGTTGGGTGTCATGTTAGTTAAAGCTGTCAGTGATGTTAGAGTCAGAGGGGTAAAGATTATAAATGTATGCATATCAAGTGGTATATCGAGTTATTATGAATACTTAAATCACCCAAAACTAATGGAGATTGAGAGTAGTAAAGAAAAAAGAGTTATAGTAAAAATATAGAATTTCAATTGAAACAAGTGACAACTTTAATAAAATTTGAGAGTAAAGTAAAGTTGTAAAAAGTGTAATTTTGAATAATTTAAATGTCAATCTTATTGTTATTTGTAATAATACTATGTTATTTTTAAATGTCTTATTTTATTATGTTTTTGTGTTTAAAGATAGAATTTTGAAGATGTTCAATGTATTTTCTGATGTAACTTATGTATAACTTATGTAGGTCAAGGTTCTTGACTTGACCCAGTTTGATCAGCTGATGGGTGATGTTGTAAATTAGACCAGTTTTGGCAATGAAGTAATGCCAATTTTGTTTATTAATTAATTTAAATAAATTTAAATAATTTTAATATTGAGAAAAAATATATTTTAATAAATTTAAATTTAAAAAAAAAATTTTTTGATTTTTTGTGCCTGCCATCTAATTGATGTTTTGAATTCTGATTATGAGGTTGTTTAGGTGTATTAACAGTGTTTTTTTTTTATTGAATCGTATTGTTTAGGATATATGTCTAATCAAATGTTAGGACAAGGAAGTTCATGTTTTAATTAAATGTTCCATTTATTTGTTTTCTAAGCATTAATAGAAACGAAGAGAATTAATCAATTCAGATAAAAGATTTTATTTTTGATTTTGAAGGAAATAGCTGTTTGATTTTAACTTAAATAAATTTTTGAAGGTAAGAATGAAATTTTGGCTAGGATGTAGTTGTAAGTGTGTGTACGAGCCCAGTAACTGCTAAAGGCAGCCCAGTGTGCATGGTAAGGGGGAACATATCGGTTGACGATCTGGCATGATATAAAACCAGGGATTTGGGTTTTGGGGTTGCATGTTAGAAGGGGAGGTGCGCTGTGGTGCGTGTCTGTTCGATTTTATGGTGTTGGGATCTCGTATAGAGGAGTCCAGTGATCTCGTTCAGATGCGGCCATCGTTGCCGAGCCAACGGGGTTGTTTACCCATGATGTATAAGAGCTATAGGGGGTTGTTGGCACCATATCCTCACCGGTCCTCTTAGGGGTTTTAACAATGAGATTTCTTCTGTTTCGACAGAAGACCTCTCATTGGGGGGGTATTGTAACGGGGTGAATAAAGGGGTTTTTATTTTTATTGAAAATGGGGTTTTATTTTGTAAAATTTCACAACTCATTGCCATTTGTATGACCAGTCCTCGGTTGAATCTAAAACATAGTTCAAACAAAGAAACAGTACGCAATAGCTGTGGTGAAACAATTGGAAAGGAATGTGCGGTTGACACAATTCTAAGAACTTTGCGGCTGTGTGACATCTACGCCCAAACACACTACACCAGCATGTGCGCATATCCACGCGGACCAAAAGACGCTCAAGATGGCTTGGCGGTGAATTTTGACTTAGATATGGTCCTAGCTGACGGAAATAAAGTTTAAGTACAGCCTACTTTGTGACGTCGGCCAGTGCACACCAAATATCATCCACGACTACAACACGAAAAAACCATGTGTTGAATGTGTCACCGCTATGACTACCAAATAGAAGGCATTGCTTTCCGTCTTCTTCAACAAAGAGATAGAGGAGTGGGGAACATACAGACGCTTCCCAGTTCATCACAGACTTCAACCTACGCAGGTTGTCCGGCAACCCGGGCTACCAAAAAGTAATCTTTTAATATCAAATAACAGTAAGTGAAAGTTCGGCAACATCACATAGTGAGAAAGTTCACGAAAAATGAACTAATAAATCGTTTTCGGAAACAACAGCAAGAAAATTGTTCGATTCAATGCAAAGTCGGGATGACTCCACGTGGCCAGCCGGAGTCTCGATAGATATCCAGTTTAATCTAAATGGGAGTTATAAAATAAAGGTATTGTAAAATTGAATGTGTGTGTGAGAGAGCAGGCTGGGCTGTCTGATATATATAATAAGGTAAGATGTAGTAAATAAGTTTAAATGGTACAATATAATGTTTCAACTATTTCAAGGAAGTTGTATTCCATTTAAAAGTTGACTAAAAGTACTAGATTGTTTTTATACATACAGAAATGAATAACGAATAATTTGATATAGACCATTTTAAATAAATAATAAAATTTAATTAAATTCTCTTCATAAAAAATGAGTTGCGCAAGTCATTCACACAACCTTAAATCACGCTTGTATCCTAGAAGTTCGTGTGACGTAACTCTGGACTAAAAAACGATTTTCAAGGTAAGTGGAAGATGAATAATTTTTTGTATTTGTATTTGTAATTAAATATATTATTACAATTGGCGCCCGAACAGGGACGAATTTGATTAATTAAAAATTCCATACCTACAAACAGATGCAGCGTGATTTGGGAGTTGGGTTAGGAATACGCAAAAAACACGTAAAAGTACGTAATGTACGCATTGTATATGTAAGATTGAAATTGTGATGAGGAATTAAATCAATTTGAGTAAAGTAACAAGTCTGATAAAGTAATAAATAATGGATAATAATGAGCGTATTAATAACGAAGTCAGCTTCTCTGACAGTCAAACAGAAATTCAGACAAGTAGTGACTCGGGAGTTCAAACAAATGACAGTAATCTAGAAAGTCAGTTGAACGAATCGAGAATAATGGAAGGTGTGACGAGTCAGTCGACGCCGACCTTAGTTAAGAAAGAAAGTAGTAGCGATATGATGACTATGATGCAGTTATTGTTGAATAAATTTGATAGCAGATTTGATGAACAGAAAAACGAAATTCAAGAATTTAAAAGTAGTGTCAATGAGAAATTAGAAGTACAGAATAACAAATTTGACGTGCAAAATAATAATTTCAATGATAAATTTGATGAATTGAAAAAGCAGAATGATGAATTAAAAAATGATATTAAAGAGATTAATAGACGTTGTGAAGATACCCATGAAATGTTTAAAAATAGTTTGAATAAACTAGAACAGAGTATTGAGAGAATGGGAGTGGATGTGATAAATATAGATAAGAGTAAAACAATGAAAATTATAATGAAATGTATAAAAATGTGGCATTAGAGAATAAGGTAACAAATGATAATGATGATGTCGAAAATGATAATATAATTAAGAATGTGAGATCAGAGAGTGATACGTTGAAAATAAATAGTGAGAGTACTGATGAAGTTGTAGAATGTAATAATGGAATGTTAATGTGTGTTTATGAGTCAGAGAGAAAGTGGAAAGATAGTATAGAGGTAGAATGGTGGCAGAGGGTAAATTTTCCCCATATTTATGATGAACCAGGGTGTTCACAAGTGTTGTTTTTGAAGGGCAAGAGTCCCGTGTTATTGGAAGATTTGAGTTGTTTCCCATTTTTGTATAAGTTTGTACCCTCTGTGTGGAATGGTGTTGAAAGTGAGAGATGGTGTTATGATGAGAGAGATTTAGATGGAGAGTTGTGTGTGGGTAGAGAGATAGAATTATATAAATTAAAGAGAGATTATAATGAGTGGAAAGAAATGTTAGAAGTGTGTTTAAACAATAATAATTTAATTTATGATGAAAAAATAACTGACCTTATATTGAATATAATTACTAATGGAGACTGGACGAAATAAATAATGTTGACTTGGTTTATGATTATTGTGGTAAAATGAATGAACTAAAATTTTATGGTTATTACACACAAGATAGCCATATGTGGAATGTAAATAAAATTGAAAATTGTTATGTGAAACCCAGACTAATTTTTGACGATGGAGGCTGAACATAAATTCATAAATGGACAATTTTAAGTATTTTGTTTTATGGTTCTGACCTGGAAGACTTGGACAATGAAGTGTGATATAACTGAATAATTAATGATGAAGAATTGTAAATAAATGTTTAGTGAATTTAATTGTATATATTGTAAAATGTTATGTAAACAATGTGGGTATGTAAGAGGAATTGTTGTGGTAATAATAATAATATTTTTGTTGCAGTCTAAATAAATAACAAAAATAAATTTTAAGACAGTAATTAGCGAATTGTAATTGTATTGATAGTAACTGAACTTGTATTTTTAATAATTAATTTAATTAAAATAATTGAAGATGTTTGAATATTTTGATTGATTAAATGTTGTATAATTGAATTTTTCTAATAAGTTGAAATATTTTATGAGATGTGAAGTTGATAAGTAATAAATAAATAAATGATAAAGTGTTTTGTATGAAATAACACTGTTGTTAAATGTTTCAGAGGTTACGTGGAGGTATTGGTGTGTATGGTGTGTATATTTTGTGTTTATGTCAATAGGTGAATAATGTACTGTAAGTATAAATCTATAATACCAATTAGATAAAATAAAATGTTTACAGGTGTGAAAGGATTTTGACTCAATAATTAAAATAATTTGAGATAATAGTACTAAATAGAAACTCATTAAAAAGTAATAATAACTGAAAGGTGATGTAAAATAAATGTTAATAATAAATTTGAAATTTTTTAAGGAATATAATTGTAGTGAGTGAGAGGTAATGAAATGATGTATTGTAGAAAGATATATTTTAGTTATTAGTGTGCTATCGCTGTGGTGGCATGTGCCACAGTGGATAGTGGAAAGTGTTGGGGGTAATAGAGAGTGTTACCTCCATCGGAGGCCGAAATGGCGAAAATGTACGGCACACCCTTTTTTACAATTTTATATTGTACACTGATAAATAGCCGTGCCGTGCAAACTAATGATGACTGTAACATGCCTGAAAGTAAAGTTGATATCCCCGACTTTTCGGGCGATTACTGCCTTACCAGCACTAATCGTGGGTTTGGCTAACGGTCAGCTACGGCCACAAATTAAGTCCCTTGACCACAGCTGGCTTGAAATTGGTTTATATTAGAAATTAATGGGGGGTGAAACTAGGGGAAATCCCGGAAACTATGGAACAGCGGCTGCCACTCTGTTCGAGGAGGAACAGCAAAGGCAGGTGGTAGACCAGCATTAAGGGCGCATAATTATATAACAAAAATATGTTGATGTCTAAATAGTTCAAATGTAACGCTGAAGCAAGGACAAGGAGATGTCAAATTCCTCCACCTATGCCGTCCTTGTGGACGCACATGGGCGCCACAGTCCAACAGAAAAAAAAAACCATAGTGTGTGTGGCTGGGGGGTTGCTCAGGTGAGCAACGAATTAAAAATTTGTAACCTAAAGATGATAACTCGTCCTTGCATTAATTACATGCTTGTATTATGATTTGATAAATAGGTGTTCGTATGTTTATTATACTATGTTTATTCTGTCTCATAAATGTATTATTTTATTGTGTTAGGGATGTAGGGATTGAAGAAATATGTAATCTATATAATTTTGAAATGTGGTTATAATCAGGTAAATACCTAGACCGACCGGCAGGTTGTTTACCTAATTGTACCAGAGTCAGAAAAGGGGGAAACAATGAAGCAATGTAGATGTGTACTAATTGTGGGTAGTATGTTAGATATAAGGATTGTAAAAATATGTATTTCCTAAAATTGTAGAATGCATCTGGAGTAAGGTTATTCACCTTACTAAGAAAATCAGCTGATCCACTGTAGAATGTCACTTATGAATTATTTGTAAATTTCCAAGGTAATCAATGTTTGAATAATCATTTTAATGTGTTAAAGATTTTATTTTAAATGATGAGGAAAGTAATTTGATATAGTTAACATTTTTAAATGATTTGTGAAAGAAAGTAAAATATAGATTTTGGGTGATTAATATTTTGTTGGGACATCTAGATCAATCCATGTTGAGTTTAAAGTGGTAATAGAGAGAATAAGATTGATATGAAATAAATGTAATGTAGAATTTGAGAAGTATTGATGGTGACACAGTAGATATGAGGATAATATGTAGAGTATTGATTGATATATTGATGTAATAAGTAAATTGAGGTATTTTGTTGTAATTGAAGTGATGTAGGGAGAATGGTAATTAGAGTTGATGGGAATTTTATAAGAGGGGGTAGTGCGGTAGGAGTCCGCAACAAAAGGGTTGGGACGGGGAGGGACCGTTTGGCACCGGAAAGGGTTACCTTAGGTAGAATCCAGGAACCAACATAAGGGAATGAGTTTTGGGAGGGAAACACACATCCTAAGTACAAAGGGGTAGAGAGTATTTTTTTTTATAAGAGTAGAATGATGCGAATTGAGTTGAGTAGTAAGTTGGGTGTAGAGATGTTTGATAGATGTTTTTGATAGAGTTGGGTGTCATGTTAGTTAAAGCTGTCAGTGATGTTAGAGTCAGAGGGGTAAAGATTATAAATGTATGCATATCAAGTGGTATATCGAGTTATTATGAATACTTAAATCACCCAAAACTAATGGAGATTGAGAGTAGTAAAGAAAAAAGAGTTATAGTAAAAATATAGAATTTCAATTGAAACAAGTGACAACTTTAATAAAATTTGAGAGTAAAGTAAAGTTGTAAAAAGTGTAATTTTGAATAATTTAAATGTCAATCTTATTGTTATTTGTAATAATACTATGTTATTTTTAAATGTCTTATTTTATTATGTTTTTGTGTTTAAAGATAGAATTTTGAAGATGTTCAATGTATTTTCTGATGTAACTTATGTATAACTTATGTAGGTCAAGGTTCTTGACTTGACCCAGTTTGATCAGCTGATGGGTGATGTTGTAAATTAGACCAGTTTTGGCAATGAAGTAATGCCAATTTTGTTTATTAATTAATTTAAATAAATTTAAATAATTTTAATATTGAGAAAAAATATATTTTAATAAATTTAAATTTAAAAAAAAAAATTTTTGATTTTTTGTGCCTGCCATCTAATTGATGTTTTGAATTCTGATTATGAGGTTGTTTAGGTGTATTAACAGTGTTTTTTTTTTATTGAATCGTATTGTTTAGGATATATGTCTAATCAAATGTTAGGACAAGGAAGTTCATGTTTTAATTAAATGTTCCATTTATTTGTTTTCTAAGCATTAATAGAAACGAAGAGAATTAATCAATTCAGATAAAAGATTTTATTTTTGATTTTGAAGGAAATAGCTGTTTGATTTTAACTTAAATAAATTTTTGAAGGTAAGAATGAAATTTTGGCTAGGATGTAGTTGTAAGTGTGTGTACGAGCCCAGTAACTGCTAAAGGCAGCCCAGTGTGCATGGTAAGGGGGAACATATCGGTTGACGATCTGGCATGATATAAAACCAGGGATTTGGGTTTTGGGGTTGCATGTTAGAAGGGGAGGTGCGCTGTGGTGCGTGTCTGTTCGATTTTATGGTGTTGGGATCTCGTATAGAGGAGTCCAGTGATCTCGTTCAGATGCGGCCATCGTTGCCGAGCCAACGGGGTTGTTTACCCATGATGTATAAGAGCTATAGGGGGTTGTTGGCACCATATCCTCACCGGTCCTCTTAGGGGTTTTAACAATGAGATTTCTTCTGTTTCGACAGAAGACCTCTCATTGGGGGGGTATTGTAACGGGGTGAATAAAGGGGTTTTTATTTTTATTGAAAATGGGGTTTTATTTTGTAAAATTTCACAACTCATTGCCATTTGTATGACCAGTCCTCGGTTGAATCTAAAACATAGTTCAAACAAAGAAACAGTACGCAATAGCTGTGGTGAAACAATTGGAAAGGAATGTGCGGTTGACACAATTCTAAGAACTTTGCGGCTGTGTGACATCTACGCCCAAACACACTACACCAGCATGTGCGCATATCCACGCGGACCAAAAGACGCTCAAGATGGCTTGGCGGTGAATTTTGACTTAGATATGGTCCTAGCTGACGGAAATAAAGTTTAAGTACAGCCTACTTTGTGACGTCGGCCAGTGCACACCAAATATCATCCACGACTACAACACGAAAAAACCATGTGTTGAATGTGTCACCGCTATGACTACCAAATAGAAGGCATTGCTTTCCGTCTTCTTCAACAAAGAGATAGAGGAGTGGGGAACATACAGACGCTTCCCAGTTCATCACAGACTTCAACCTACGCAGGTTGTCCGGCAACCCGGGCTACCAAAAAGTAATCTTTTAATATCAAATAACAGTAAGTGAAAGTTCGGCAACATCACATAGTGAGAAAGTTCACGAAAAATGAACTAATAAATCGTTTTCGGAAACAACAGCAAGAAAATTGTTCGATTCAATGCAAAGTCGGGATGACTCCACGTGGCCAGCCGGAGTCTCGATAGATATCCAGTTTAATCTAAATGGGAGTTATAAAATAAAGGTATTGTAAAATTGAATGTGTGTGTGAGAGAGCAGGCTGGGCTGTCTGATATATATAATAAGGTAAGATGTAGTAAATAAGTTTAAATGGTACAATATAATGTTTCAACTATTTCAAGGAAGTTGTATTCCATTTAAAAGTTGACTAAAAGTACTAGATTGTTTTTATACATACAGAAATGAATAACGAATAATTTGATATAGACCATTTTAAATAAATAATAAAATTTAATTAAATTCTCTTCATAAAAAATGAGTTGCGCAAGTCATTCACACAACCTTAAATCACGCTTGTATCCTAGAAGTTCGTGTGACGTAACTCTGGACTAAAAAACGATTTTCAAGGTAAGTGGAAGATGAATAATTTTTTGTATTTGTATTTGTAATTAAATATATTATTACAATTGGCGCCCGAACAGGGACGAATTTGATTAATTAAAAATTCCATACCTACAAACAGATGCAGCGTGATTTGGGAGTTGGGTTAGGAATACGCAAAAAACACGTAAAAGTACGTAATGTACGCATTGTATATGTAAGATTGAAATTGTGATGAGGAATTAAATCAATTTGAGTAAAGTAACAAGTCTGATAAAGTAATAAATAATGGATAATAATGAGCGTATTAATAACGAAGTCAGCTTCTCTGACAGTCAAACAGAAATTCAGACAAGTAGTGACTCGGGAGTTCAAACAAATGACAGTAATCTAGAAAGTCAGTTGAACGAATCGAGAATAATGGAAGGTGTGACGAGTCAGTCGACGCCGACCTTAGTTAAGAAAGAAAGTAGTAGCGATATGATGACTATGATGCAGTTATTGTTGAATAAATTTGATAGCAGATTTGATGAACAGAAAAACGAAATTCAAGAATTTAAAAGTAGTGTCAATGAGAAATTAGAAGTACAGAATAACAAATTTGACGTGCAAAATAATAATTTCAATGATAAATTTGATGAATTGAAAAAGCAGAATGATGAATTAAAAAATGATATTAAAGAGATTAATAGACGTTGTGAAGATACCCATGAAATGTTTAAAAATAGTTTGAATAAACTAGAACAGAGTATTGAGAGAATGGGAGTGGATGTGATAAATATAGATAAGAGTAAAACAATGAAAATTATAATGAAATGTATAAAAATGTGGCATTAGAGAATAAGGTAACAAATGATAATGATGATGTCGAAAATGATAATATAATTAAGAATGTGAGATCAGAGAGTGATACGTTGAAAATAAATAGTGAGAGTACTGATGAAGTTGTAGAATGTAATAATGGAATGTTAATGTGTGTTTATGAGTCAGAGAGAAAGTGGAAAGATAGTATAGAGGTAGAATGGTGGCAGAGGGTAAATTTTCCCCATATTTATGATGAACCAGGGTGTTCACAAGTGTTGTTTTTGAAGGGCAAGAGTCCCGTGTTATTGGAAGATTTGAGTTGTTTCCCATTTTTGTATAAGTTTGTACCCTCTGTGTGGAATGGTGTTGAAAGTGAGAGATGGTGTTATGATGAGAGAGATTTAGATGGAGAGTTGTGTGTGGGTAGAGAGATAGAATTATATAAATTAAAGAGAGATTATAATGAGTGGAAAGAAATGTTAGAAGTGTGTTTAAACAATAATAATTTAATTTATGATGAAAAAATAACTGACCTTATATTGAATATAATTACTAATGGAGACTGGACGAAATAAATAATGTTGACTTGGTTTATGATTATTGTGGTAAAATGAATGAACTAAAATTTTATGGTTATTACACACAAGATAGCCATATGTGGAATGTAAATAAAATTGAAAATTGTTATGTGAAACCCAGACTAATTTTTGACGATGGAGGCTGAACATAAATTCATAAATGGACAATTTTAAGTATTTTGTTTTATGGTTCTGACCTGGAAGACTTGGACAATGAAGTGTGATATAACTGAATAATTAATGATGAAGAATTGTAAATAAATGTTTAGTGAATTTAATTGTATATATTGTAAAATGTTATGTAAACAATGTGGGTATGTAAGAGGAATTGTTGTGGTAATAATAATAATATTTTTGTTGCAGTCTAAATAAATAACAAAAATAAATTTTAAGACAGTAATTAGCGAATTGTAATTGTATTGATAGTAACTGAACTTGTATTTTTAATAATTAATTTAATTAAAATAATTGAAGATGTTTGAATATTTTGATTGATTAAATGTTGTATAATTGAATTTTTCTAATAAGTTGAAATATTTTATGAGATGTGAAGTTGATAAGTAATAAATAAATAAATGATAAAGTGTTTTGTATGAAATAACACTGTTGTTAAATGTTTCAGAGGTTACGTGGAGGTATTGGTGTGTATGGTGTGTATATTTTGTGTTTATGTCAATAGGTGAATAATGTACTGTAAGTATAAATCTATAATACCAATTAGATAAAATAAAATGTTTACAGGTGTGAAAGGATTTTGACTCAATAATTAAAATAATTTGAGATAATAGTACTAAATAGAAACTCATTAAAAAGTAATAATAACTGAAAGGTGATGTAAAATAAATGTTAATAATAAATTTGAAATTTTTTAAGGAATATAATTGTAGTGAGTGAGAGGTAATGAAATGATGTATTGTAGAAAGATATATTTTAGTTATTAGTGTGCTATCGCTGTGGTGGCATGTGCCACAGTGGATAGTGGAAAGTGTTGGGGGTAATAGAGAGTGTTACCTCCATCGGAGGCCGAAATGGCGAAAATGTACGGCACACCCTTTTTTACAATTTTATATTGTACACTGATAAATAGCCGTGCCGTGCAAACTAATGATGACTGTAACATGCCTGAAAGTAAAGTTGATATCCCCGACTTTTCGGGCGATTACTGCCTTACCAGCACTAATCGTGGGTTTGGCTAGCGGTCAGCTACGGCCACAAATTAAGTCCCTTGACCACAGCTGGCTTGAAATTGGTTTATATTAGAAATTAATGGGGGGTGAAACTAGGGGAAATCCCGGAAACTATGGAACAGCGGCTGCCACTCTGTTCGAGGAGGAACAGCAAAGGCAGGTGGTAGACCAGCATTAAGGGCGCATAATTATATAACAAAAATATGTTGATGTCTAAATAGTTCAAATGTAACGCTGAAGCAAGGACAAGGAGATGTCAAATTCCTCCACCTATGCCGTCCTTGTGGACGCACATGGGCGCCACAGTCCAACAGAAAAAAAAACCATAGTGTGTGTGGCTGGGGGGTTGCTCAGGTGAGCAACGAATTAAAAATTTGTAACCTAAAGATGATAACTCGTCCTTGCATTAATTACATGCTTGTATTATGATTTGATAAATAGGTGTTCGTATGTTTATTATACTATGTTTATTCTGTCTCATAAATGTATTATTTTATTGTGTTAGGGATGTAGGGATTGAAGAAATATGTAATCTATATAATTTTGAAATGTGGTTATAATCAGGTAAATACCTAGACCGACCGGCAGGTTGTTTACCTAATTGTACCAGAGTCAGAAAAGGGGGAAACAATGAAGCAATGTAGATGTGTACTAATTGTGGGTAGTATGTTAGATATAAGGATTGTAAAAATATGTATTTCCTAAAATTGTAGAATGCATCTGGAGTAAGGTTATTCACCTTACTAAGAAAATCAGCTGATCCACTGTAGAATGTCACTTATGAATTATTTGTAAATTTCCAAGGTAATCAATGTTTGAATAATCATTTTAATGTGTTAAAGATTTTATTTTAAATGATGAGGAAAGTAATTTGATATAGTTAACATTTTTAAATGCTTTGTGAAAGAAAGTAAAATATAGATTTTGGGTGATTAATATTTTGTTGGGACATCTAGATCAATCCATGTTGAGTTTAAAGTGGTAATAGAGAGAATAAGATTGATATGAAATAAATGTAATGTAGAATTTGAGAAGTATTGATGGTGACACAGTAGATATGAGGATAATATGTAGAGTATTGATTGATATATTGATGTAATAAGTAAATTGAGGTATTTTGTTGTAATTGAAGTGATGTAGGGAGAATGGTAATTAGAGTTGATGGGAATTTTGTAAGAGGGGGTAGTGCGGTAGGAGTCCGCAACAAAAGGGTTGGGACGGGGAGGGACCGTTTGGCGCCGGAAAGGGTTACCTTAGGTAGAATCCAGGAACCAACATAAGGGAATGAGTTTTGGGAGGGAAACACACATCCTAAGTACAAAGGGGTAGAGAGTATTTTTTTTTATAAGAGTAGAATGATGCGAATTGAGTTGAGTAGTAAGTTGGGTGTAGAGATGTTTGATAGATGTTTTTGATAGAGTTGGGTGTCATGTTAGTTAAAGCTGTCAGTGATGTTAGAGTCAGAGGGGTAAAGATTATAAATGTATGCATATCAAGTGGTATATCGAGTTATTATGAATACTTAAATCACCCAAAACTAATGGAGATTGAGAGTAGTAAAGAAAAAAGAGTTATAGTAAAAATATAGAATTTCAATTGAAACAAGTGACAACTTTAATAAAATTTGAGAGTAAAGTAAAGTTGTAAAAAGTGTAATTTTGAATAATTTAAATGTCAATCTTATTGTTATTTGTAATAATACTATGTTATTTTTAAATGTCTTATTTTATTATGTTTTTGTGTTTAAAGATAGAATTTTGAAGATGTTCAATGTATTTTCTGATGTAACTTATGTATAACTTATGTAGGTCAAGGTTCTTGACTTGACCCAGTTTGATCAGCTGATGGGTGATGTTGTAAATTAGACCAGTTTTGGCAATGAAGTAATGCCAATTTTGTTTATTAATTAATTTAAATAAATTAAATAATTTAATATTGAGTAGGAGAAGAAAGTGAAAAAAAAAAAAAAAATTAATAAGTGAGAAAAAATATATATTTAATAAATTTAAATTTAAAAAAAAAAATTTTTGATTTTTTGTGCCTGCCATCTAATTGATGTTTTGAATTCTGATTATGAGGTTGTTTAGTGTATTAACAGTGTTTTTTTTTATTGAATCGTATTGTTTAGGATATATGTCTAATCAAATGTTAGGACAAGGAAGTTCATGTTTTAATTAAATGTTCCATTTATTTGTTTTCTAAGCATTAATAGAAACGAAGAGAATTAATCAATTCAGATAAAAGATTTTATTTTTGATTTTGAAGGAAATAGCTGTTTGATTTTAACTTAAATAAATTTTTGAAGGTAAGAATGAAATTTTGGCTAGGATGTAGTTGTAAGTGTGTGTACGAGCCCAGTAACTGCTAAAGGCAGCCCAGTGTGCATGGTAAGGGGGAACATATCGGTTGACGATCTGGCATGATATAAAACCAGGGATTTGGGTTTTGGGGTTGCATGTTAGAAGGGGAGGTGCGCTGTGGTGCGTGTCTGTTCGATTTTATGGTGTTGGGATCTCGTATAGAGGAGTCCAGTGATCTCGTTCAGATGCGGCCATCGTTGCCGAGCCAACGGGGTTGTTTACCCATGATGTATAAGAGCTATAGGGGGTTGTTGGCACCATATCCTCACCGGTCCTCTTAGGGGTTTTAACAATGAGATTTCTTCTGTTTCGACAGAAGACCTCTCATTGGGGGGGTATTGTAACGGGGTGAATAAAGGGGTTTTTATTTTTATTGAAAATGGGGTTTTATTTTGTAAAATTTCACAACTCATTGCCATTTGTATGACCAGTCCTCGGTTGAATCTAAAACATAGTTCAAACAAAGAAACAGTACGCAATAGCTGTGGTGAAACAATTGGAAAGGAATGTGCGGTTGACACAATTCTAAGAACTTTGCGGCTGTGTGACATCTACGCCCAAACACACTACACCAGCATGTGCGCATATCCACGCGGACCAAAAGACGCTCAAGATGGCTTGGCGGTGAATTTTGACTTAGATATGGTCCTAGCTGACGGAAATAAAGTTTAAGTACAGCCTACTTTGTGACGTCGGCCAGTGCACACCAAATATCATCCACGACTACAACACGAAAAAACCATGTGTTGAATGTGTCACCGCTATGACTACCAAATAGAAGGCATTGCTTTCCGTCTTCTTCAACAAAGAGATAGAGGAGTGGGGAACATACAGACGCTTCCCAGTTCATCACAGACTTCAACCTACGCAGGTTGTCCGGCAACCCGGGCTACCAAAAAGTAATCTTTTAATATCAAATAACAGTAAGTGAAAGTTCGGCAACATCACATAGTGAGAAAGTTCACGAAAAATGAACTAATAAATCGTTTTCGGAAACAACAGCAAGAAAATTGTTCGATTCAATGCAAAGTCGGGATGACTCCACGTGGCCAGCCGGAGTCTCGATAGATATCCAGTTTAATCTAAATGGGAGTTATAAAATAAAGGTATTGTAAAATTGAATGTGTGTGTGAGAGAGCAGGCTGGGCTGTCTGATATATATAATAAGGTAAGATGTAGTAAATAAGTTTAAATGGTACAATATAATGTTTCAACTATTTCAAGGAAGTTGTATTCCATTTAAAAGTTGACTAAAAGTACTAGATTGTTTTTATACATACAGAAATGAATAACGAATAATTTGATATAGACCATTTTAAATAAATAATAAAATTTAATTAAATTCTCTTCATAAAAAATGAGTTGCGCAAGTCATTCACACAACCTTAAATCACGCTTGTATCCTAGAAGTTCGTGTGACGTAACTCTGGACTAAAAAACGATTTTCAAGGTAAGTGGAAGATGAATAATTTTTTGTATTTGTATTTGTAATTAAATATATTATTACAATTGGCGCCCGAACAGGGACGAATTTGATTAATTAAAAATTCCATACCTACAAACAGATGCAGCGTGATTTGGGAGTTGGGTTAGGAATACGCAAAAAACACGTAAAAGTACGTAATGTACGCATTGTATATGTAAGATTGAAATTGTGATGAGGAATTAAATCAATTTGAGTAAAGTAACAAGTCTGATAAAGTAATAAATAATGGATAATAATGAGCGTATTAATAACGAAGTCAGCTTCTCTGACAGTCAAACAGAAATTCAGACAAGTAGTGACTCGGGAGTTCAAACAAATGACAGTAATCTAGAAAGTCAGTTGAACGAATCGAGAATAATGGAAGGTGTGACGAGTCAGTCGACGCCGACCTTAGTTAAGAAAGAAAGTAGTAGCGATATGATGACTATGATGCAGTTATTGTTGAATAAATTTGATAGCAGATTTGATGAACAGAAAAACGAAATTCAAGAATTTAAAAGTAGTGTCAATGAGAAATTAGAAGTACAGAATAACAAATTTGACGTGCAAAATAATAATTTCAATGATAAATTTGATGAATTGAAAAAGCAGAATGATGAATTAAAAAATGATATTAAAGAGATTAATAGACGTTGTGAAGATACCCATGAAATGTTTAAAAATAGTTTGAATAAACTAGAACAGAGTATTGAGAGAATGGGAGTGGATGTGATAAATATAGATAAGAGTAAAACAATGAAAATTATAATGAAATGTATAAAAATGTGGCATTAGAGAATAAGGTAACAAATGATAATGATGATGTCGAAAATGATAATATAATTAAGAATGTGAGATCAGAGAGTGATACGTTGAAAATAAATAGTGAGAGTACTGATGAAGTTGTAGAATGTAATAATGGAATGTTAATGTGTGTTTATGAGTCAGAGAGAAAGTGGAAAGATAGTATAGAGGTAGAATGGTGGCAGAGGGTAAATTTTCCCCATATTTATGATGAACCAGGGTGTTCACAAGTGTTGTTTTTGAAGGGCAAGAGTCCCGTGTTATTGGAAGATTTGAGTTGTTTCCCATTTTTGTATAAGTTTGTACCCTCTGTGTGGAATGGTGTTGAAAGTGAGAGATGGTGTTATGATGAGAGAGATTTAGATGGAGAGTTGTGTGTGGGTAGAGAGATAGAATTATATAAATTAAAGAGAGATTATAATGAGTGGAAAGAAATGTTAGAAGTGTGTTTAAACAATAATAATTTAATTTATGATGAAAAAATAACTGACCTTATATTGAATATAATTACTAATGGAGACTGGACGAAATAAATAATGTTGACTTGGTTTATGATTATTGTGGTAAAATGAATGAACTAAAATTTTATGGTTATTACACACAAGATAGCCATATGTGGAATGTAAATAAAATTGAAAATTGTTATGTGAAACCCAGACTAATTTTTGACGATGGAGGCTGAACATAAATTCATAAATGGACAATTTTAAGTATTTTGTTTTATGGTTCTGACCTGGAAGACTTGGACAATGAAGTGTGATATAACTGAATAATTAATGATGAAGAATTGTAAATAAATGTTTAGTGAATTTAATTGTATATATTGTAAAATGTTATGTAAACAATGTGGGTATGTAAGAGGAATTGTTGTGGTAATAATAATAATATTTTTGTTGCAGTCTAAATAAATAACAAAAATAAATTTTAAGACAGTAATTAGCGAATTGTAATTGTATTGATAGTAACTGAACTTGTATTTTTAATAATTAATTTAATTAAAATAATTGAAGATGTTTGAATATTTTGATTGATTAAATGTTGTATAATTGAATTTTTCTAATAAGTTGAAATATTTTATGAGATGTGAAGTTGATAAGTAATAAATAAATAAATGATAAAGTGTTTTGTATGAAATAACACTGTTGTTAAATGTTTCAGAGGTTACGTGGAGGTATTGGTGTGTATGGTGTGTATATTTTGTGTTTATGTCAATAGGTGAATAATGTACTGTAAGTATAAATCTATAATACCAATTAGATAAAATAAAATGTTTACAGGTGTGAAAGGATTTTGACTCAATAATTAAAATAATTTGAGATAATAGTACTAAATAGAAACTCATTAAAAAGTAATAATAACTGAAAGGTGATGTAAAATAAATGTTAATAATAAATTTGAAATTTTTTAAGGAATATAATTGTAGTGAGTGAGAGGTAATGAAATGATGTATTGTAGAAAGATATATTTTAGTTATTAGTGTGCTATCGCTGTGGTGGCATGTGCCACAGTGGATAGTGGAAAGTGTTGGGGGTAATAGAGAGTGTTACCTCCATCGGAGGCCGAAATGGCGAAAATGTACGGCACACCCTTTTTTACAATTTTATATTGTACACTGATAAATAGCCGTGCCGTGCAAACTAATGATGACTGTAACATGCCTGAAAGTAAAGTTGATATCCCCGACTTTTCGGGCGATTACTGCCTTACCAGCACTAATCGTGGGTTTGGCTAGCGGTCAGCTACGGCCACAAATTAAGTCCCTTGACCACAGCTGGCTTGAAATTGGTTTATATTAGAAATTAATGGGGGGTGAAACTAGGGGAAATCCCGGAAACTATGGAACAGCGGCTGCCACTCTGTTCGAGGAGGAACAGCAAAGGCAGGTGGTAGACCAGCATTAAGGGCGCATAATTATATAACAAAAATATGTTGATGTCTAAATAGTTCAAATGTAACGCTGAAGCAAGGACAAGGAGATGTCAAATTCCTCCACCTATGCCGTCCTTGTGGACGCACATGGGCGCCACAGTCCAACAGAAAAAAAAACCATAGTGTGTGTGGCTGGGGGGTTGCTCAGGTGAGCAACGAATTAAAAATTTGTAACCTAAAGATGATAACTCGTCCTTGCATTAATTACATGCTTGTATTATGATTTGATAAATAGGTGTTCGTATGTTTATTATACTATGTTTATTCTGTCTCATAAATGTATTATTTTATTGTGTTAGGGATGTAGGGATTGAAGAAATATGTAATCTATATAATTTTGAAATGTGGTTATAATCAGGTAAATACCTAGACCGACCGGCAGGTTGTTTACCTAATTGTACCAGAGTCAGAAAAGGGGGAAACAATGAAGCAATGTAGATGTGTACTAATTGTGGGTAGTATGTTAGATATAAGGATTGTAAAAATATGTATTTCCTAAAATTGTAGAATGCATCTGGAGTAAGGTTATTCACCTTACTAAGAAAATCAGCTGATCCACTGTAGAATGTCACTTATGAATTATTTGTAAATTTCCAAGGTAATCAATGTTTGAATAATCATTTTAATGTGTTAAAGATTTTATTTTAAATGATGAGGAAAGTAATTTGATATAGTTAACATTTTTAAATGATTTGTGAAAGAAAGTAAAATATAGATTTTGGGTGATTAATATTTTGTTGGGACATCTAGATCAATCCATGTTGAGTTTAAAGTGGTAATAGAGAGAATAAGATTGATATGAAATAAATGTAATGTAGAATTTGAGAAGTATTGATGGTGACACAGTAGATATGAGGATAATATGTAGAGTATTGATTGATATATTGATGTAATAAGTAAATTGAGGTATTTTGTTGTAATTGAAGTGATGTAGGGAGAATGGTAATTAGAGTTGATGGGAATTTTGTAAGAGGGGGTAGTGCGGTAGGAGTCCGCAACAAAAGGGTTGGGACGGGGAGGGACCGTTTGGCGCCGGAAAGGGTTACCTTAGGTAGAATCCAGGAACCAACATAAGGGAATGAGTTTTGGGAGGGAAACACACATCCTAAGTACAAAGGGGTAGAGAGTATTTTTTTTATAAGAGTAGAATGATGCGAATTGAGTTGAGTAGTAAGTTGGGTGTAGAGATGTTTGATAGATGTTTTTGATAGAGTTGGGTGTCATGTTAGTTAAAGCTGTTAGTGATGTTAGAGCCAGAGGGGTAAAGATTATAAATGTATGCATATCAAGTGGTATATCGAGTTATTATGAATACTTAAATCACCCAAAACTAATGGAGATTGAGAGTAGTAAAGAAAAAAGAGTTATAGTAAAAATATAGAATTTCAATTGAAACAAGTGACAACTTTAATAAAATTTGAGAGTAAAGTAAAGTTGTAAAAAGTGTAATTTTGAATAATTTAAATGTCAATCTTATTGTTATTTGTAATAATACTATGTTATTTTTAAATGTCTTATTTTATTATATTTTTGTGTTTAAAGATAGAATTTTGAAGATGTTCAATGTATTTTCTGATGTAACTTATGTATAACTTATGTAGGTCAAGGTTCTTGACTTGACCCAGTTTGATCAGCTGATGGGTGATGTTGTAAATTAGCAGTTTTGGCAATGAAGTAATGCCAATTTTGTTTCTTAATTAATTTAAATAAATTTAAATAATTTTAATATTGAGAAAAAATATATTTTAATAAATTTAAATTTAAAAAAAAATTTTTGATTTTTTGTGCCTGCCATCTAATTGATGTTTTGAATTCTGATTATGAGGTTGTTTAGGTGTATTAACAGTGTTTTTTTTTATTGAATTGTATTGTTTAGGATATATGTCTAATCAAATGTTAGGACAAGGAAGTTCATGTTTTAATTAAATGTTCCATTTATTTGTTTTCTAAGCATTAATAGTAACGAAGAGAATTAATCAATTCAGATAAAAGATTTTATTTTTGATTTTGAAGGAAATAGCTGTTTGATTTTAACTTAAATAAATTTTTGAAAGTAAGAATGAAATTTTGGCTAGGATGTAGTTGTAAGTGTGTGTACGAGCCCAGTAACTGCTAAAGGCAGCCCAGTGTGCATGGTAAGGGGGAACATATCGGTTGACGATCTGGCATGATATAAAACCAGGGATTTGGGTTTTGGGGTTGCATGTTAGAAGGGGAGGTGCGCTGTGGTGCGTGTCTGTTCGATTTTATGGTGTTGGGATCTCGTATAGAGGAGTCCAGTGATCTCGTTCAGATGCGGCCATCGTTGCCGAGCCAACGGGGTTGTTTACCCATGATGTATAAGAGCTATGGGGGGTTGTTGGCACCATATCCTCACCAGTCCTCTTAGGGGTTTTAACAATGAGATTTCTTCTGTTTCGACAGAAGACCTCTCATTGGGGGGGTATTGTAACGGGGTGAATAAAGGGGTTTTTATTTTTATTGAAAATGGGGTTTTATTTTGTAAAATTTCACAACTCATTGCCATTTGTATGACCAGTCCTCGGTTGAATCTAAAACATAGTTCAAACAAAGAAACAGTACGCAATAGCTGTGGTGAAACAATTGGAAAGGAATGTGCGGTTGACACAATTCTAAGAACTTTGCGGCTGTGTGACATCTACGCCCAAACACACTACACCAGCATGTGCGCATATCCACGCGGACCAAAAGACGCTCAAGATGGCTTGGCGGTGAATTTTGACTTAGATATGGTCCTAGCTGACGGAAATAAAGTTTAAGTACAGCCTACTTTGTGACGTCGGCCAGTGCACACCAAATATCATCCACGACTACAACACGAAAAAACCATGTGTTGAATGTGTCACCGCTATGACTACCAAATAGAAGGCATTGCTTTCCGTCTTCTTCAACAAAGAGATAGAGGAGTGGGGAACATACAGATGCTTCCCAGTTCATCACAGACTTCAACCTACGCAGGTTGTCCGGCAACCCGGGCTACCAAAAAGTAATCTTTTAATATCAAATAACAGTAAGTGAAAGTTCGGCAACATCACATAGTGAGAAAGTTCACGAAAAATGAACTAATAAATCGTTTTCGGAAACAACAGCAAGAAAATTGTTCGATTCAATGCAAAGTCGGGATGACTCCACGTGGCCAGCCGGAGTCTCGAAGATATCCAGTTTAATCTAAATGGGAGTTATAAAATAAAGGTATTGTAAAATTGAATGTGTGTGTGAGAGAGCAGGCTGGGCTGTCTGATATATATAATAAGGTAAGATGTAGTAAATAAGTTTAAATGGTACAATATAATGTTTCAACTATTTCAAGGAAGTTGTATTCCATTTAAAAGTTGACTAAAAGTACTAGATTGTTTTTATACATACAGAAATGAATAACGAATAATTTGATATAGACCATTTTAAATAAATAATAAAATTTAATTAAATTCTCTTCATAAAAAATGAGTTGCGCAAGTCATTCACACAACCTTAAATCACGCTTGTATCCTAGAAGTTCGTATGACGTAACTCTGGACTAAAAAACGATTTTCAAGGTAAGTGGAAGATGAATAATTTTTTGTATTTGTATTTGTAATTAAATATATTATTACAATTGGCGCCCGAACAGGGACGAATTTGATTAATTAAAAATTCCATACCTACAAACAGATGCAGCGTGATTTGGGAGTTGGGTTAGGAATACGCAAAAAACACGTAAAAGTACGTAATGTACGCATTGTATATGTAAGATTGAAATTGTGATGAGGAATTAAATCAATTTGAGTAAAGTAACAAGTCTGATAAAGTAATAAATAATGGATAATAATGAGAGTATTAATAACGAAGTCAGCTTCTCTGACAGTCAAACAGAAATTCAGACAAGTAGTGACTCGGGAGTTCAAACAAATGACAGTAATCTAGAAAGTCAGTTGAACGAATCGAGAATAATGGAAGGTGTGACGAGTCAGTCGACGCCGACCTTAGTTAAGAAAGAAAGTAGTAGCGATATGATGACTATGATGCAGTTATTGTTGAATAAATTTGATAGCAGATTTGATGAACAGAAAAACGAAATTCAAGAATTTAAAAGTAGTGTCAATGAGAAATTAGAAGTACAGAATAACAAATTTGACGTGCAAAATAATAATTTCAATGATAAATTTGATGAATTGAAAAAGCAGAATGATGAATTAAAAAATGATATTAAAGAGATTAATAGACGTTGTGAAGATACCCATGAAATGTTTAAAAATAGTTTGAATAAACTAGAACAGAGTATTGAGAGAATGGGAGTGGATGTGATAAATATAGATAAGAGTAAAACAATGAAAATTATAATGAAATGTATAAAAATGTGGCATTAGAGAATAAGGTAACAAATGATAATGATGATGTCGAAAATGATAATATAATTAAGAATGTGAGATCAGAGAGTGATACGTTGAAAATAAATAGTGAGAGTACTGATGAAGTTGTAGAATGTAATAATGGAATGTTAATGTGTGTTTATGAGTCAGAGAGAAAGTGGAAAGATAGTATAGAGGTAGAATGGTGGCAGAGGGTAAATTTTCCCCATATTTATGATGAACCAGGGTGTTCACAAGTGTTGTTTTTGAAGGGCAAGAGTCCCGTGTTATTGGAAGATTTGAGTTGTTTCCCATTTTTGTATAAGTTTGTACC
>JAWRYS010000774.1:0-41472 GCA_034769895.1 Magicicada septendecula | reverse complement strand
AATCAATCTTATTTTCACATAACAATTTTCATCTTTAATTACACTCATTACATTATTATTATTTATATAATAACTCTTTACTGTTGGTTTATTCCCTATACCGCAAGAATAATTCACCAGATTACTCCCCATTATTAACTCATAAAACCCGTCTACACTGGTAATTTTAGTCCTGTCTCCGTCAGTATTTGTTGCTAAACCCAGGTTAGTGATATCATCACCACAATCATCTCCTACAAGTACACTGGTTCTACTCCAAGGTAAGTCTTTACTAACAATAATACTATTTTCATTTATTATCTCTGTACTCATTATCCCCCAAGGCAAGTCTACAATATTACTAATTCTCTCAATATTTATCTTCTCTAATAATTCTCTTCCAATAACCTCAAATAACATCACCTCTCTCTCTCTCTCAACGTGAATAATTCTATTTCTCTCACTCTCTCCAAATCACTTGCACAACCCCATTTTCCGTTATCTCTCAATCCACACAAAAGGCAATACAACGTTATCATAACACATCCTGGCTTTTCCAGGGAACTCATGATACACAGGGGACCTACTTAGAGACACCTCGTCTCTCACACTGGAGGAAACTCTGTCCTCATAAATCACTAGTGGAGTCTTTACTCCACTTAAACAACAGGGAAAATTTGCCCTTTGCCAACCTAACCTCTCTTCACACTCTCTCTCAATTTGATCAACACTCGCTAACACTACGTTACTAACTTCAAATAACTTTCCACTTTCATTTTCACTAATATTACTTAATGTATCACCCATAGATATCTCATTTTCAACTACATCTTTATTATTATTCATATTCAACACTATCTCACTATCAATTTTATAGTTATTACTATTACTTACCTCGTCACTTTTCACCTGATTACTATTCATACCACCATCATTATTCTCACCTGTTCTGACACCATTGTCGTCTGTTATTTCGTTATTTTCATTTATATCAAATTGAAAATAACTTTATTTATTTAACCATAAACTATTTAAACTTCACCATTTCCAAAATTCTTACCTGCTCGTGGGATCCAGGGTTCTTTACGCGAACTCGTGACCTGTAAGACTGGTTATTGGGTTGTATGGCATAATAATATTGACTCTCAATTACTACATTTGTTTATTGAAATTATTTCCCACATCTTATGAATGCTTTCAAAAAGATTACAAGTTAAATGATTTCTTATTTTTTCTTATTCCTATTAACCTGTTTCCAAAAATTATTATAAGTTATATCATTATCTATATATGCATGTAAAGACGCTCCAGTACTTTCATAATATATAAAAAACGCACGCTCTTTAAATCCCCTTTTGAATTGAACTCCCTAATTTGATCTATTTATGGTTTTACTTGCTTTCTGCCCAGCTAGCTTAGCTAGTAATTGTACTCACTACACCCAGTGCACGCTATCCGCCGAGTTCCCCCATACTTCTTAAATCACTTTCACTTCTGTTCCAAAAATAGGTTTAGAAAACTTTTTAACATTTTTTACCGTTGTCGATTGTTTCAATTACACTTTTCACTATGGTTTTATGTTAGTTAAAAGAACTTTTTGTTGGTCGACCTTAACTTTGCTCGCGAGCACTGACTTAATTATTCTTACACTGTTTACTGGAACCGCGCGCTCACTCGCTGACCCGCGCAGTTCTATAGGTTCTCGTCGACTGACGCCAAAATCAAGCGTCTTAAAAATGGCCAGCGTCACTCTGGGCCTGGCAACTTGCTTTTTCATTGGCTGAGCGCACGTCTCGTAATTTCTCGTAATCTCGAAGCCGGCGGCAAGGAAAACTGTGACGTTCACTCTGTCTAAAGCGGCACATGCGCGCTCGTACACATTCCGATGCTACAGATTTTGTCGCACCTCGCCTAGCTTATTGCACAAACCGACAACTGGGTGTTTAAAAAAGTAAGCTTTGGTTATTCAAACCGGGGGGGGGGGCCCAGTGTGGGCGACTCCACTCATTACAATTATTAAGGAATAAAAATAAACCCCATATTATTGTCCCGTTACAGTAGGCGACAATGAGAGGTCTTCTGCCGAAACAGAAAAACTCATTGCCTAAAAACCTAAGAGGATCAGCTAGGATATGGCGCCACTAACCCCCCTTAATTCTTTACTAAAATCATGGGTAACCTACCCCCCTAGCCCGGTGACTATGGCTGCACCTGAATGACATTACTGGACTTCCCTCTCGAGATCCCATCACCGCAAAGTCAGACAGGCACCCGCCACAGTATCACCAGGCTCTGTAACATTTCAAACAAAATGTCAATAATTGGCCTTACACCAAACCAGATCCTCAACTGATTTATTTCCCTCTTAGACGTACTGGATTGCCTTTAGCAAAGTACTGGTTGCGTATATATGTGCCTTCTTACCCTAAACATATTACATTCCTATTCAAATAAACATTCCTATTTTACCAAAACCTAACCTCAAAATAAACATTACCATTTGTAGGTTAGCATAAACATTTCATCTTTAAATCCAACCAAAATTCACTAACATTATACAGCTTTTTATTTCAATTTCCATTAATTAAACATTTTAACTGTTTATCTGGCATTATCATTTCAAATCAAAAATTAAATTGTTCAAGTTTCAATCATTTCATTTTCATCAGTTATCATTTATTTTATAATGCAAAACCAAAATAAATCTAAGTTCATTACCATAATTCACATTTTAATGTAATTAGACCATTTCTTTCAATTAATTACTTTAATGGTATTACTTGAAACCTTTTACCTTAATTAAATCCTCTCACATAAATTTTAATTACCTCAATCAAAACACTCTAATTCACTTTAATTACATTATTGAAAACAAATTTAGTTCATTTCATTGCATCTTTGATTTATTTACTTTCATTATGAAATTTATCTATCATTTTCCATAACCTCCAAATCAAAACTAATTAAAACAATTTACTACCAACATTTCTATCTTTAAATTAATTTATAAAACATTCATAATTATCTACTGACAATTATTAAAATATAAAAAACTTATTACTGTCATCAAATCGATTACAACTATATACCGATTACACCATGCATCAGCTGATGTCTTATCATCGTATGAACCTACCCTTACTCTAAGTACCTTTAACACAAGTAAACCAAATACAGAAGTATCTACAATATAAGTCCTTAAACGTTCTTGTTAACTACCAAATTGTTACAGTATTATGTTCAGTATTCAAAACAATTAACTCTCATCATTGAAAATTAACTTTCTTTTAATACAACACAAACCATAACCATTACAGAACAGTAATTGAGTCACAACAATAACCTCTCTAATCAGAGCAAAGCAAACTCGATTTCACCGTGATTACGGTCAAGTAATCCTTAACTGAATATTCAGTTACTTCTCCTTCCACATCATTTTATCATATTCCCCCCTTAACCCAGTTACAATTGGGTAAATCACCTTCCGGAAACCCGGATGAGGCATTTACCTCCTTGCATAGATGCTATATCTATGCCCCTGGCTTGTAACGGCCAGCTCCTTTTCCACACACTCTGTTGCTTAATGATGTTGGACTGTAGCGCCCATTTGCATCCACAAGAACTGAAGTTTTTTAGGGTGTAGACGCTGCCTACCCTGTTCTTGCTTCAGCGTTATAAAACATTCGGCATTACTGATGTCCTAGGACACTCAGTAATCCTACTAAAAAATAAGTTATATGCCCTTATACGGTGTACCATCCCATTCGATGGTTAGGCGCTGTTCCATAGTTATGGTGATTCCCCTTATTTACCTTTACCCCCCGGTTAATTTCTAAAGTCACCAATTTTGAAAATAATAACTAGTATGGTTAGGGTACAATATGCCTAACCAGGGTTACCAATATTCCAAA
Organism: Magicicada septendecula; assembly: GCA_034769895.1. Taxonomy (NCBI): domain Eukaryota; kingdom Metazoa; phylum Arthropoda; class Insecta; order Hemiptera; family Cicadidae; genus Magicicada; species Magicicada septendecula. The sequence continues at coordinate 37,582 of JAWRYS010000774.1, read as the reverse complement.
TCCACGGTCAGGGTTCGGTGAAGCCGTGACCGCCCGAAAGTGGGGAATCACATGTAAAATACACTACATACATGTTTTAGATACCTACACGTACATAATCAACATATACAACATAATAAACACTTAACTTGAACATTAACATCATTACATTAACATAAACAGTCCAAATTCAAATTTGACCAAAAATTACATACCTTACCCAAGTTAAATTCCTTCAAACTCATTTAGTTTCATTATTAAAACATTTTACTTTACTTCAATTTCATTATAAAATTCCTACTTACACATGGTCAATCATTTAATCAAATAAAAACATGATTACTGTCATAGACTCCAAAATATAAACATTTATCACAACAAATATAACGTACATAACCATATGTACCTTCTGATACATTATAATAACAATATGACTCCATACCTAATCACCTTTTACGTTTACTCATTTACTATTTATTACAAAGTCTAAATTTCAGAAAATCGTTTAAATTTTTTAAATTAATTAATTCATCTCAAATTTATTTAATTCCATCAGTTTCTAAAACACTAAGTTACTTCGATTACATTATTCAAAATAATTTCAATTCAGTTAATTTCATTATAAAATTCACAATTACTCTCAATATTTATTTAGTCTGGCACGAGATTATTATTATTATAAAATCAATTCCTACTACATACATACGTTGTTTACATAAAATACAGAGTACAACATAACCTACTACACAAATACATTTAACATCACTACAAATTTATCTACAATTTTTTCCGTCATATCATGTTATTGTTTACCACACCTCATTACATAAGTAAGCCTAGTATTTACCTTTAGCTCAAATAATTAAATGTTCATTTACTATTTAACTAACCACCATCATCGAAAATCAATCTTATTTTCACATAACAATTTTCATCTTTAATTACACTCATTACATTATTATTATTTATATAATAACTCTTTACTGTTGGTTTATTCCCTATACCGCAAGAATAATTCACCAGATTACTCCCCATTATTAACTCATAAAACCCGTCTACACTGGTAATTTTAGTCCTGTCTCCGTCAGTATTTGTTGCTAAACCCAGGTTAGTGATATCATCACCACAATCATCTCCTACAAGTACACTGGTTCTACTCCAAGGTAAGTCTTTACTAACAATAATACTATTTTCATTTATTATCTCTGTACTCATTATCCCCCAAGGCAAGTCTACAATATTACTAATTCTCTCAATATTTATCTTCTCTAATAATTCTCTTCCAATAACCTCAAATAACATCACCTCTCTCTCTCTCTCTCAACGTGAATAATTCTATTTCTCTCACTCTCTCCAAATCACTTGCACAACCCCATTTTCCGTTATCTCTCAATCCACACAAAAGGCAATACAACGTTATCATAACACATCCTGGCTTTTCCAGGGAACTCATGATACACAGGGGACCTACTTAGAGACACCTCGTCTCTCACACTGGAGGAAACTCTGTCCTCATAAATCACTAGTGGAGTCTTTACTCCACTTAAACAACAGGGAAAATTTGCCCTTTGCCAACCTAACCTCTCTTCACACTCTCTCTCAATTTGATCAACACTCGCTAACACTACGTTACTAACTTCAAATAACTTTCCACTTTCATTTTCACTAATATTACTTAATGTATCACCCATAGATATCTCATTTTCAACTACATCTTTATTATTATTCATATTCAACACTATCTCACTATCAATTTTATAGTTATTACTATTACTTACCTCGTCACTTTTCACCTGATTACTATTCATACCACCATCATTATTCTCACCTGTTCTGACACCATTGTCGTCTGTTATTTCGTTATTTTCATTTATATCAAATTGAAAATAACTTTATTTATTTAACCATAAACTATTTAAACTTCACCATTTCCAAAATTCTTACCTGCTCGTGGGATCCAGGGTTCTTTACGCGAACTCGTGACCTGTAAGACTGGTTATTGGGTTGTATGGCATAATAATATTGACTCTCAATTACTACATTTGTTTATTGAAATTATTTCCCACATCTTATGAATGCTTTCAAAAAGATTACAAGTTAAATGATTTCTTATTTTTTCTTATTCCTATTAACCTGTTTCCAAAAATTATTATAAGTTATATCATTATCTATATATGCATGTAAAGACGCTCCAGTACTTTCATAATATATAAAAAACGCACGCTCTTTAAATCCCCTTTTGAATTGAACTCCCTAATTTGATCTATTTATGGTTTTACTTGCTTTCTGCCCAGCTAGCTTAGCTAGTAATTGTACTCACTACACCCAGTGCACGCTATCCGCCGAGTTCCCCCATACTTCTTAAATCACTTTCACTTCTGTTCCAAAAATAGGTTTAGAAAACTTTTTAACATTTTTTACCGTTGTCGATTGTTTCAATTACACTTTTCACTATGGTTTTATGTTAGTTAAAAGAACTTTTTGTTGGTCGACCTTAACTTTGCTCGCGAGCACTGACTTAATTATTCTTACACTGTTTACTGGAACCGCGCGCTCACTCGCTGACCCGCGCAGTTCTATAGGTTCTCGTCGACTGACGCCAAAATCAAGCGTCTTAAAAATGGCCAGCGTCACTCTGGGCCTGGCAACTTGCTTTTTCATTGGCTGAGCGCACGTCTCGTAATTTCTCGTAATCTCGAAGCCGGCGGCAAGGAAAACTGTGACGTTCACTCTGTCTAAAGCGGCACATGCGCGCTCGTACACATTCCGATGCTACAGATTTTGTCGCACCTCGCCTAGCTTATTGCACAAACCGACAACTGGGTGTTTAAAAAAGTAAGCTTTGGTTATTCAAACCGGGGGGGGGGGGGCCCAGTGTGGGCGACTCCACTCATTACAATTATTAAGGAATAAAAATAAACCCCATATTATTGTCCCGTTACAGTAGGCGACAATGAGAGGTCTTCTGCCGAAACAGAAAAACTCATTGCCTAAAAACCTAAGAGGATCAGCTAGGATATGGCGCCACTAACCCCCCTTAATTCTTTACTAAAATCATGGGTAACCTACCCCCCTAGCCCGGTGACTATGGCTGCACCTGAATGACATTACTGGACTTCCCTCTCGAGATCCCATCACCGCAAAGTCAGACAGGCACCCGCCACAGTATCACCAGGCTCTGTAACATTTCAAACAAAATGTCAATAATTGGCCTTACACCAAACCAGATCCTCAACTGATTTATTTCCCTCTTAGACGTACTGGATTGCCTTTAGCAAAGTACTGGTTGCGTATATATGTGCCTTCTTACCCTAAACATATTACATTCCTATTCAAATAAACATTCCTATTTTACCAAAACCTAACCTCAAAATAAACATTACCATTTGTAGGTTAGCATAAACATTTCATCTTTAAATCCAACCAAAATTCACTAACATTATACAGCTTTTTATTTCAATTTCCATTAATTAAACATTTTAACTGTTTATCTGGCATTATCATTTCAAATCAAAAATTAAATTGTTCAAGTTTCAATCATTTCATTTTCATCAGTTATCATTTATTTTATAATGCAAAACCAAAATAAATCTAAGTTCATTACCATAATTCACATTTTAATGTAATTAGACCATTTCTTTCAATTAATTACTTTAATGGTATTACTTGAAACCTTTTACCTTAATTAAATCCTCTCACATAAATTTTAATTACCTCAATCAAAACACTCTAATTCACTTTAATTACATTATTGAAAACAAATTTAGTTCATTTCATTGCATCTTTGATTTATTTACTTTCATTATGAAATTTATCTATCATTTTCCATAACCTCCAAATCAAAACTAATTAAAACAATTTACTACCAACATTTCTATCTTTAAATTAATTTATAAAACATTCATAATTATCTACTGACAATTATTAAAATATAAAAAACTTATTACTGTCATCAAATCGATTACAACTATATACCGATTACACCATGCATCAGCTGATGTCTTATCATCGTATGAACCTACCCTTACTCTAAGTACCTTTAACACAAGTAAACCAAATACAGAAGTATCTACAATATAAGTCCTTAAACGTTCTTGTTAACTACCAAATTGTTACAGTATTATGTTCAGTATTCAAAACAATTAACTCTCATCATTGAAAATTAACTTTCTTTTAATACAACACAAACCATAACCATTACAGAACAGTAATTGAGTCACAACAATAACCTCTCTAATCAGAGCAAAGCAAACTCGATTTCACCGTGATTACGGTCAAGTAATCCTTAACTGAATATTCAGTTACTTCTCCTTCCACATCATTTTATCATATTCCCCCCTTAACCCAGTTACAATTGGGTAAATCACCTTCCGGAAACCCGGATGAGGCATTTACCTCCTTGCATAGATGCTATATCTATGCCCCTGGCTTGTAACGGCCAGCTCCTTTTCCACACACTCTGTTGCTTAATGATGTTGGACTGTAGCGCCCATTTGCATCCACAAGAACTGAAGTTTTTTAGGGTGTAGACGCTGCCTACCCTGTTCTTGCTTCAGCGTTATAAAACATTCGGCATTACTGATGTCCTAGGACACTCAGTAATCCTACTAAAAAATAAGTTATATGCCCTTATACGGTGTACCATCCCATTCGATGGTTAGGCGCTGTTCCATAGTTATGGTGATTCCCCTTATTTACCTTTACCCCCCGGTTAATTTCTAAAGTCACCAATTTTGAAAATAATAACTAGTATGGTTAGGGTACAATATGCCTAACCAGGGTTACCAATATTCCAAATCCACGGTCAGGGTTCGGTGAAGCCGTGACCGCCCGAAAGTGGGGAATCACATGTAAAATACACTACATACATGTTTTAGATACGTACACGTACATAATCAACATATACAACATAATAAACACTTAACTTGAACATTAACATCATTACATTAACATAAACAGTCCAAATTCAAATTTGACCAAAAATTACATACCTTACCCAAGTTAAATTCCTTCAAACTCATTTAGTTTCATTATTAAAACATTTTACTTTACTTCAATTTCATTATAAAATTCCTACTTACACATGGTCAATCATTTAATCAAATAAAAACATGATTACTGTCATAGACTCCAAAATATAAACATTTATCACAACAAATATAACGTACATAACCATATGTACCTTCTGATACATTATAATAACAATATGACTCCATACCTAATCACCTTTTACGTTTACTCATTTACTATTTATTACAAAGTCTAAATTTCAGAAAATCGTTTAAATTTTTTAAATTAATTAATTCATCTCAAATTTATTTAATTCCATCAGTTTCTAAAACACTAAGTTACTTCGATTACATTATTCAAAATAATTTCAATTCAGTTAATTTCATTATAAAATTCACAATTACTCTCATTATTTATTTAGTCTGGCACGAGATTATTATTATTATAAAATCAATTCCTACTACATACATACGTTGTTTACATAAAATACAGAGTACAACATAACCTACTACACAAATACATTTAACATCACTACAAATTTATCTACAATTTTTTCCGTCATATCATGTTATTGTTTACCACACCTCATTACATAAGTAAGCCTAGTATTTACCTTTAGCTCAAATAATTAAATGTTCATTTACTATTTAACTAACCACCATCATCGAAAATCAATCTTATTTTCACATAACAATTTTCATCTTTAATTACACTCATTACATTATTATTATTTATATAATAACTCTTTACTGTTGGTTTATTCCCTATACCGCAAGAATAATTCACCAGATTACTCCCCATTATTAACTCATAAAACCCGTCTACACTGGTAATTTTAGTCCTGTCTCCGTCAGTATTTGTTGCTAAACCCAGGTTAGTGATATCATCACCACAATCATCTCCTACAAGTACACTGGTTCTACTCCAAGGTAAGTCTTTACTAACAATAATACTATTTTCATTTATTATCTCTGTACTCATTATCCCCCAAGGCAAGTCTACAATATTACTAATTCTCTCAATATTTATCTTCTCTAATAATTCTCTTCCAATAACCTCAAATAACATCACCTCTCTCTCTCTCTCAACGTGAATAATTCTATTTCTCTCACTCTCTCCAAATCACTTGCACAACCCCATTTTCCGTTATCTCTCAATCCACACAAAAGGCAATACAACGTTATCATAACACATCCTGGCTTTTCCAGGGAACTCATGATACACAGGGGACCTACTTAGAGACACCTCGTCTCTCACACTGGAGGAAACTCTGTCCTCATAAATCACTAGTGGAGTCTTTACTCCACTTAAACAACAGGGAAAATTTGCCCTTTGCCAACCTAACCTCTCTTCACACTCTCTCTCAATTTGATCAACACTCGCTAACACTACGTTACTAACTTCAAATAACTTTCCACTTTCATTTTCACTAATATTACTTAATGTATCACCCATAGATATCTCATTTTCAACTACATCTTTATTATTATTCATATTCAACACTATCTCACTATCAATTTTATAGTTATTACTATTACTTACCTCGTCACTTTTCACCTGATTACTATTCATACCACCATCATTATTCTCACCTGTTCTGACACCATTGTCGTCTGTTATTTCGTTATTTTCATTTATATCAAATTGAAAATAACTTTATTTATTTAACCATAAACTATTTAAACTTCACCATTTCCAAAATTCTTACCTGCTCGTGGGATCCAGGGTTCTTTACGCGAACTCGTGACCTGTAAGACTGGTTATTGGGTTGTATGGCATAATAATATTGACTCTCAATTACTACATTTGTTTATTGAAATTATTTCCCACATCTTATGAATGCTTTCAAAAAGATTACAAGTTAAATGATTTCTTATTTTTTCTTATTCCTATTAACCTGTTTCCAAAAATTATTATAAGTTATATCATTATCTATATATGCATGTAAAGACGCTCCAGTACTTTCATAATATATAAAAAACGCACGCTCTTTAAATCCCCTTTTGAATTGAACTCCCTAATTTGATCTATTTATGGTTTTACTTGCTTTCTGCCCAGCTAGCTTAGCTAGTAATTGTACTCACTACACCCAGTGCACGCTATCCGCCGAGTTCCCCCATACTTCTTAAATCACTTTCACTTCTGTTCCAAAAATAGGCTTAGAAAACTTTTTAACATTTTTTACCGTTGTCGATTGTTTCAATTACACTTTTCACTATGGTTTTATGTTAGTTAAAAGAACTTTTTGTTGGTCGACCTTAACTTTGCTCGCGAGCACTGACTTAATTATTCTTACACTGTTTACTGGAACCGCGCGCTCACTCGCTGACCCGCGCAGTTCTATAGGTTCTCGTCGACTGACGCCAAAATCAAGCGTCTTAAAAATGGCCAGCGTCACTCTGGGCCTGGCAACTTGCTTTTTCATTGGCTGAGCGCACGTCTCGTAATTTCTCGTAATCTCGAAGCCGGCGGCAAGGAAAACTGTGACGTTCACTCTGTCTAAAGCGGCACATGCGCGCTCGTACACATTCCGATGCTACAGATTTTGTCGCACCTCGCCTAGCTTATTGCACAAACCGACAACTGGGTGTTTAAAAAAGTAAGCTTTGGTTATTCAAACCGGGGGGGGGGCCCAGTGTGGGCGACTCCACTCATTACAATTATTAAGGAATAAAAATAAACCCCATATTATTGTCCCGTTACAGTAGGCGACAATGAGAGGTCTTCTGCCGAAACAGAAAAACTCATTGCCTAAAAACCTAAGAGGATCAGCTAGGATATGGCGCCACTAACCCCCCTTAATTCTTTACTAAAATCATGGGTAACCTACCCCCCTAGCCCGGTGACTATGGCTGCACCTGAATGACATTACTGGACTTCCCTCTCGAGATCCCATCACCGCAAAGTCAGACAGGCACCCGCCACAGTATCACCAGGCTCTGTAACATTTCAAACAAAATGTCAATAATTGGCCTTACACCAAACCAGATCCTCAACTGATTTATTTCCCTCTTAGACGTACTGGATTGCCTTTAGCAAAGTACTGGTTGCGTATATATGTGCCTTCTTACCCTAAACATATTACATTCCTATTCAAATAAACATTCCTATTTTACCAAAACCTAACCTCAAAATAAACATTACCATTTGTAGGTTAGCATAAACATTTCATCTTTAAATCCAACCAAAATTCACTAACATTATACAGCTTTTTATTTCAATTTCCATTAATTAAACATTTTAACTGTTTATCTGGCATTATCATTTCAAATCAAAAATTAAATTGTTCAAGTTTCAATCATTTCATTTTCATCAGTTATCATTTATTTTATAATGCAAAACCAAAATAAATCTAAGTTCATTACCATAATTCACATTTTAATGTAATTAGACCATTTCTTTCAATTAATTACTTTAATGGTATTACTTGAAACCTTTTACCTTAATTAAATCCTCTCACATAAATTTTAATTACCTCATAATCAAAACACTCTAATTCACTTTAATTACATTATTGAAAACAAATTTAGTTCATTTCATTGCATCTTTGATTTATTTACTTTCATTATGAAATTTATCTATCATTTTCCATAACCTCCAAATCAAAACTAATCAAAACAATTTACTACCAACATTTCTATCTTTAAATTAATTTATAAAACATTCATAATTATCTACTGACAATTATTAAAATATAAAAAACTTATTACTGTCATCAAATCGATTACAACTATATACCGATTACACCATGCATCAGCTGATGTCTTATCATCGTATGAACCTACCCTTACTCTAAGTACCTTTAACACAAGTAAACCAAATACAGAAGTATCTACAATATAAGTCCTTAAACGTTCTTGTTAACTACCAAATTGTTACAGTATTATGTTCAGTATTCAAAACAATTAACTCTCATCATTGAAAATTAACTTTCTTTTAATACAACACAAACCATAACCATTACAGAACAGTAATTGAGTCACAACAATAACCTCTCTAATCAGAGCAAAGCAAACTCGATTTCACCGTGATTACGGTCAAGTAATCCTTAACTGAATATTCAGTTACTTCTCCTTCCACATCATTTTATCATATTCCCCCCTTAACCCAGTTACAATTGGGTAAATCACCTTCCGGAAACCCGGATGAGGCATTTACCTCCTTGCATAGATGCTATATCTATGCCCCTGGCTTGTAACGGCCAGCTCCTTTTCCACACACTCTGTTGCTTAATGATGTTGGACTGTAGCGCCCATTTGCATCCACAAGAACTGAAGTTTTTTAGGGTGTAGACGCTGCCTACCCTGTTCTTGCTTCAGCGTTATAAAACATTCGGCATTACTGATGTCCTAGGACACTCAGTAATCCTACTAAAAAATAAGTTATATGCCCTTATACGGTGTACCATCCCATTCGATGGTTAGGCGCTGTTCCATAGTTATGGTGATTCCCCTTATTTACCTTTACCCCCCGGTTAATTTCTAAAGTCACCAATTTTGAAAATAATAACTAGTATGGTTAGGGTACAATATGCCTAACCAGGGTTACCAATATTCCAAATCCACGGTCAGGGTTCGGTGAAGCCGTGACCGCCCGAAAGTGGGGAATCACATGTAAAATACACTACATACATGTTTTAGATACGTACACGTACATAATCAACATATACAACATAATAAACACTTAACTTGAACATTAACATCATTACATTAACATAAACAGTCCAAATTCAAATTTGACCAAAAATTACATACCTTACCCAAGTTAAATTCCTTCAAACTCATTTAGTTTCATTATTAAAACATTTTACTTTACTTCAATTTCATTATAAAATTCCTACTTACACATGGTCAATCATTTAATCAAATAAAAACATGATTACTGTCATAGACTCCAAAATATAAACATTTATCACAACAAATATAACGTACATAACCATATGTACCTTCTGATACATTATAATAACAATATGACTCCATACCTAATCACCTTTTACGTTTACTCATTTACTATTTATTACAAAGTCTAAATTTCAGAAAATCGTTTAAATTTTTTAAATTAATTAATTCATCTCAAATTTATTTAATTCCATCAGTTTCTAAAACACTAAGTTACTTCGATTACATTATTCAAAATAATTTCAATTCAGTTAATTTCATTATAAAATTCACAATTACTCTCATTATTTATTTAGTCTGGCACGAGATTATTATTATTATAAAATCAATTCCTACTACATACATACGTTGTTTACATAAAATACAGAGTACAACATAACCTACTACACAAATACATTTAACATCACTACAAATTTATCTACAATTTTTTCCGTCATATCATGTTATTGTTTACCACACCTCATTACATAAGTAAGCCTAGTATTTACCTTTAGCTCAAATAATTAAATGTTCATTTACTATTTAACTAACCACCATCATCGAAAATCAATCTTATTTTCACATAACAATTTTCATCTTTAATTACACTCATTACATTATTATTATTTATATAATAACTCTTTACTGTTGGTTTATTCCCTATACCGCAAGAATAATTCACCAGATTACTCCCCATTATTAACTCATAAAACCCGTCTACACTGGTAATTTTAGTCCTGTCTCCGTCAGTATTTGTTGCTAAACCCAGGTTAGTGATATCATCACCACAATCATCTCCTACAAGTACACTGGTTCTACTCCAAGGTAAGTCTTTACTAACAATAATACTATTTTCATTTATTATCTCTGTACTCATTATCCCCCAAGGCAAGTCTACAATATTACTAATTCTCTCAATATTTATCTTCTCTAATAATTCTCTTCCAATAACCTCAAATAACATCACCTCTCTCTCTCTCTCAACGTGAATAATTCTATTTCTCTCACTCTCTCCAAATCACTTGCACAACCCCATTTTCCGTTATCTCTCAATCCACACAAAAGGCAATACAACGTTATCATAACACATCCTGGCTTTTCCAGGGAACTCATGATACACAGGGGACCTACTTAGAGACACCTCGTCTCTCACACTGGAGGAAACTCTGTCCTCATAAATCACTAGTGGAGTCTTTACTCCACTTAAACAACAGGGAAAATTTGCCCTTTGCCAACCTAACCTCTCTTCACACTCTCTCTCAATTTGATCAACACTCGCTAACACTACGTTACTAACTTCAAATAACTTTCCACTTTCATTTTCACTAATATTACTTAATGTATCACCCATAGATATCTCATTTTCAACTACATCTTTATTATTATTCATATTCAACACTATCTCACTATCAATTTTATAGTTATTACTATTACTTACCTCGTCACTTTTCACCTGATTACTATTCATACCACCATCATTATTCTCACCTGTTCTGACACCATTGTCGTCTGTTATTTCGTTATTTTCATTTATATCAAATTGAAAATAACTTTATTTATTTAACCATAAACTATTTAAACTTCACCATTTCCAAAATTCTTACCTGCTCGTGGGATCCAGGGTTCTTTACGCGAACTCGTGACCTGTAAGACTGGTTATTGGGTTGTATGGCATAATAATATTGACTCTCAATTACTACATTTGTTTATTGAAATTATTTCCCACATCTTATGAATGCTTTCAAAAAGATTACAAGTTAAATGATTTCTTATTTTTTCTTATTCCTATTAACCTGTTTCCAAAAATTATTATAAGTTATATCATTATCTATATATGCATGTAAAGACGCTCCAGTACTTTCATAATATATAAAAAACGCACGCTCTTTAAATCCCCTTTTGAATTGAACTCCCTAATTTGATCTATTTATGGTTTTACTTGCTTTCTGCCCAGCTAGCTTAGCTAGTAATTGTACTCACTACACCCAGTGCACGCTATCCGCCGAGTTCCCCCATACTTCTTAAATCACTTTCACTTCTGTTCCAAAAATAGGTTTAGAAAACTTTTTAACATTTTTTACCGTTGTCGATTGTTTCAATTACACTTTTCACTATGGTTTTATGTTAGTTAAAAGAACTTTTTGTTGGTCGACCTTAACTTTGCTCGCGAGCACTGACTTAATTATTCTTACACTGTTTACTGGAACCGCGCGCTCACTCGCTGACCCGCGCAGTTCTATAGGTTCTCGTCGACTGACGCCAAAATCAAGCGTCTTAAAAATGGCCAGCGTCACTCTGGGCCTGGCAACTTGCTTTTTCATTGGCTGAGCGCACGTCTCGTAATTTCTCGTAATCTCGAAGCCGGCGGCAAGGAAAACTGTGACGTTCACTCTGTCTAAAGCGGCACATGCGCGCTCGTACACATTCCGATGCTACAGATTTTGTCGCACCTCGCCTAGCTTATTGCACAAACCGACAACTGGGTGTTTAAAAAAGTAAGCTTTGGTTATTCAAACCGGGGGGGGGGCCCAGTGTGGGCGACTCCACTCATTACAATTATTAAGGAATAAAAATAAACCCCATATTATTGTCCCGTTACAGTAGGCGACAATGAGAGGTCTTCTGCCGAAACAGAAAAACTCATTGCCTAAAAACCTAAGAGGATCAGCTAGGATATGGCGCCACTAACCCCCCTTAATTCTTTACTAAAATCATGGGTAACCTACCCCCCTAGCCCGGTGACTATGGCTGCACCTGAATGACATTACTGGACTTCCCTCTCGAGATCCCAACACCGCAAAGTCAGACAGGCACCCGCCACAGTATCACCAGGCTCTGTGACATTTCAAACAAAATGTCAATAATTGGCCTTACACCAAACCAGATCCTCAACTGATTTATTTCCCTCTTAGACGTACTGGATTGCCTTTAGCAAAGTACTGGTTGCGTATATATGTGCCTTCTTACCCTAAACATATTACATTCCTATTCAAATAAACATTCCTATTTTACCAAAACCTAACCTCAAAATAAACATTACCATTTGTAGGTTAGCATAAACATTTCATCTTTAAATCCAACCAAAATTCACTAACATTATACAGCTTTTTATTTCAATTTCCATTAATTAAACATTTTAACTGTTTATCTGGCATTATCATTTCAAATCAAAAATTAAATTGTTCAAGTTTCAATCATTTCATTTTCATCAGTTATCATTTATTTTATAATGCAAAACCAAAATAAATCTAAGTTCATTACCATAATTCACATTTTAATGTAATTAGACCATTTCTTTCAATTAATTACTTTAATGGTATTACTTGAAACCTTTTACCTTAATTAAATCCTCTCACATAAATTTTAATTACCTCATAATCAAAACACTCTAATTCACTTTAATTACATTATTGAAAACAAATTTAGTTCATTTCATTGCATCTTTGATTTATTTACTTTCATTATGAAATTTATCTATCATTTTCCATAACCTCCAAATCAAAACTAATCAAAACAATTTACTACCAACATTTCTATCTTTAAATTAATTTATAAAACATTCATAATTATCTACTGACAATTATTAAAATATAAAAAACTTATTACTGTCATCAAATCGATTACAACTATATACCGATTACACCATGCATCAGCTGATGTCTTATCATCGTATGAACCTACCCTTACTCTAAGTACCTTTAACACAAGTAAACCAAATACAGAAGTATCTACAATATAAGTCCTTAAACGTTCTTGTTAACTACCAAATTGTTACAGTATTATGTTCAGTATTCAAAACAATTAACTCTCATCATTGAAAATTAACTTTCTTTTAATACAACACAAACCATAACCATTACAGAACAGTAATTGAGTCACAACAATAACCTCTCTAATCAGAGCAAAGCAAACTCGATTTCACCGTGATTACGGTCAAGTAATCCTTAACTGAATATTCAGTTACTTCTCCTTCCACATCATTTTATCATATTCCCCCCTTAACCCAGTTACAATTGGGTAAATCACCTTCCGGAAACCCGGATGAGGCATTTACCTCCTTGCATAGATGCTATATCTATGCCCCTGGCTTGTAACGGCCAGCTCCTTTTCCACACACTGTTGCTTAATGATGTTGGACTGTAGCGCCCATTTGCATCCACAAGAACTGAAGTTTTTTAGGGTGTAGACGCTGCCTACCCTGTTCTTGCTTCAGCGTTATAAAACATTCGGCATTACTGATGTCCTAGGACACTCAGTAATCCTACTAAAAAATAAGTTATATGCCCTTATACGGTGTACCATCCCATTCGATGGTTAGGCGCTGTTCCATAGTTATGGTGATTCCCCTTATTTACCTTTACCCCCCGGTTAATTTCTAAAGTCACCAATTTTGAAAATAATAACTAGTATGGTTAGGGTACAATATGCCTAACCAGGGTTACCAATATTCCAAATCCACGGTCAGGGTTCGGTGAAGCCGTGACCGCCCGAAAGTGGGGAATCACATGTAAAATACACTACATACATGTTTTAGATACGTACACGTACATAATCAACATATACAACATAATAAACACTTAACTTGAACATTAACATCATTACATTAACATAAACAGTCCAAATTCAAATTTGACCAAAAATTACATACCTTACCCAAGTTAAATTCCTTCAAACTCATTTAGTTTCATTATTAAAACATTTTACTTTACTTCAATTTCATTATAAAATTCCTACTTACACATGGTCAATCATTTAATCAAATAAAAACATGATTACTGTCATAGACTCCAAAATATAAACATTTATCACAACAAATATAACGTACATAACCATATGTACCTTCTGATACATTATAATAACAATATGACTCCATACCTAATCACCTTTTACGTTTACTCATTTACTATTTATTACAAAGTCTAAATTTCAGAAAATCGTTTAAATTTTTTAAATTAATTAATTCATCTCAAATTTATTTAATTCCATCAGTTTCTAAAACACTAAGTTACTTCGATTACATTATTCAAAATAATTTCAATTCAGTTAATTTCATTATAAAATTCACAATTACTCTCATTATTTATTTAGTCTGGCACGAGATTATTATTATTATAAAATTAATTCCTACTACATACATACGTTGTTTACATAAAATACAGAGTACAACATAACCTACTACACAAATACATTTAACATCACTACAAATTTATCTACAATTTTTTCCGTCATATCATGTTATAGTTTACCACACCTCATTACATAAGTAAGCCTAGTATTTACCTTTAGCTCAAATAATTAAATGTTCATTTACTATTTAACTAACCACCATCATCGAAAATCAATCTTATTTTCACATAACAATTTTCATCTTTAATTACACTCATTACATTATTATTATTTATATAATAACTCTTTACTGTTGGTTTATTCCCTATACCGCAAGAATAATTCACCAGATTACTCCCCATTATTAACTCATAAAACCCGTCTACACTGGTAATTTTAGTCCTGTCTCCGTCAGTATTTGTTGCTAAACCCAGGTTAGTGATATCATCACCACAATCATCTCCTACAAGTACACTGGTTCTACTCCAAGGTAAGTCTTTACTAACAATAATACTATTTTCATTTATTATCTCTGTACTCATTATCCCCCAAGGCAAGTCTACAATATTACTAATTCTCTCAATATTTATCTTCTCTAATAATTCTCTTCCAATAATCTCAAATAACATCACCTCTCTCTCTCTCTCAACGTGAATAATTCTATTTCTCTCACTCTCTCCAAATCACTTGCACAACCCCATTTTCCGTTATCTCTCAATCCACACAAAAGGCAATACAACGTTATCATAACACATCCTGGCTTTTCCAGGGAACTCATGATACACAGGGGACCTACTTAGAGACACCTCGTCTCTCACACTGGAGGAAACTCTGTCCTCATAAATCACTAGTGGAGTCTTTACTCCACTTAAACAACAGGGAAAATTTGCCCTTTGCCAACCTAACCTCTCTTCACACTCTCTCTCAATTTGATCAACACTCGCTAACACTACGTTACTAACTTCAAATAACTTTCCACTTTCATTTTCACTAATATTACTTAATGTATCACCCATAGATATCTCATTTTCAACTACATCTTTATTATTATTCATATTCAACACTATCTCACTATCAATTTTATAGTTATTACTATTACTTACCTCGTCACTTTTCACCTGATTACTATTCATACCACCATCATTATTCTCACCTGTTCTGACACCATTGTCGTCTGTTATTTCGTTATTTTCATTTATATCAAATTGAAAATAACTTTATTTATTTAACCATAAACTATTTAAACTTCACCATTTCCAAAATTCTTACCTGCTCGTGGGATCCAGGGTTCTTTACGCGAACTCGTGACCTGTAAGACTGGTTATTGGGTTGTATGGCATAATAATATTGACTCTCAATTACTACATTTGTTTATTGAAATTATTTCCCACATCTTATGAATGCTTTCAAAAAGATTACAAGTTAAATGATTTCTTATTTTTTCTTATTCCTATTAACCTGTTTCCAAAAATTATTATAAGTTATATCATTATCTATATATGCATGTAAAGACGCTCCAGTACTTTCATAATATATAAAAAACGCACGCTCTTTAAATCCCCTTTTGAATTGAACTCCCTAATTTGATCTATTTATGGTTTTACTTGCTTTCTGCCCAGCTAGCTTAGCTAGTAATTGTACTCACTACACCCAGTGCACGCTATCCGCCGAGTTCCCCCATACTTCTTAAATCACTTTCACTTCTGTTCCAAAAATAGGTTTAGAAAACTTTTTAACATTTTTTACCGTTGTCGATTGTTTCAATTACACTTTTCACTATGGTTTTATGTTAGTTAAAAGAACTTTTTGTTGGTCGACCTTAACTTTGCTCGCGAGCACTGACTTAGTTATTCTTACACTGTTTACTGGAACCGCGCGCTCACTCGCTGACCCGCGCAGTTCTATAGGTTCTCGTCGACTGACGCCAAAATCAAGCGTCTTAAAAATGGCCAGCGTCACTCTGGGCCTGGCAACTTGCTTTTTCATTGGCTGAGCGCACGTCTCGTAATTTCTCGTAATCTCGAAGCCGGCGGCAAGGAAAACTGTGACGTTCACTCTGTCTAAAGCGGCACATGCGCGCTCGTACACATTCCGATGCTACAGATTTTGTCGCACCTCGCCTAGCTTATTGCACAAACCGACAACTGGGTGTTTAAAAAAGTAAGCTTTGGTTATTCAAACCGGGGGGGGGGGGGCCCAGTGTGGGCGACTCCACTCATTACAATTATTAAGGAATAAAAATAAACCCCATATTATTGTCCCGTTACAGTAGGCGACAATGAGAGGTCTTCTGCCGAAACAGAAAAACTCATTGCCTAAAAACCTAAGAGGATCAGCTAGGAAATGGCGCCACTAACCCCCCTTAATTCTTTACTAAAATCATGGGTAACCTACCCCCCTAGCCCGGTGACTATGGCTGCACCTGAATGACATTACTGGACTTCCCTCTCGAGATCCCAACACCGCAAAGTCAGACAGGCACCCGCCACAGTATCACCAGGCTCTGTAACATTTCAAACAAAATGTCAATAATTGGCCTTACACCAAACCAGATCCTCAACTGATTTATTTCCCTCTTAGACGTACTGGATTGCCTTTAGCAAAGTACTGGTTGCGTATATATGTGCCTTCTTACCCTAAACATATTACATTCCTATTCAAATAAACATTCCTATTTTACCAAAACCTAACCTCAAAATAAACATTACCATTTGTAGGTTAGCATAAACATTTCATCTTTAAATCCAACCAAAATTCACTAACATTATACAGCTTTTTATTTCAATTTCCATTAATTAAACATTTTAACTGTTTATCTGGCATTATCATTTCAAATCAAAAATTAAATTGTTCAAGTTTCAATCATTTCATTTTCATCAGTTATCATTTATTTTATAATGCAAAACCAAAATAAATCTAAGTTCATTACCATAATTCACATTTTAATGTAATTAGACCATTTCTTTCAATTAATTACTTTAATGGTATTACTTGAAACCTTTTACCTTAATTAAATCCTCTCACATAAATTTTAATTACCTCATAATCAAAACACTCTAATTCACTTTAATTACATTATTGAAAACAAATTTAGTTCATTTCATTGCATCTTTGATTTATTTACTTTCATTATGAAATTTATCTATCATTTTCCATAACCTCCAAATCAAAACTAATCAAAACAATTTACTACCAACATTTCTATCTTTAAATTAATTTATAAAACATTCATAATTATCTACTGACAATTATTAAAATATAAAAAACTTATTACTGTCATCAAATCGATTACAACTATATACCGATTACACCATGCATCAGCTGATGTCTTATCATCGTATGAACCTACCCTTACTCTAAGTACCTTTAACACAAGTAAACCAAATACAGAAGTATCTACAATATAAGTCCTTAAACGTTCTTGTTAACTACCAAATTGTTACAGTATTATGTTCAGTATTCAAAACAATTAACTCTCATCATTGAAAATTAACTTTCTTTTAATACAACACAAACCATAACCATTACAGAACAGTAATTGAGTCACAACAATAACCTCTCTAATCAGAGCAAAGCAAACTCGATTTCACCGTGATTACGGTCAAGTAATCCTTAACTGAATATTCAGTTACTTCTCCTTCCACATCATTTTATCATATTCCCCCCTTAACCCAGTTACAATTGGGTAAATCACCTTCCGGAAACCCGGATGAGGCATTTACCTCCTTGCATAGATGCTATATCTATGCCCCTGGCTTGTAACGGCCAGCTCCTTTTCCACACACTCTGTTGCTTAATGATGTTGGACTGTAGCGCCCATTTGCATCCACAAGAACTGAAGTTTTTTAGGGTGTAGACGCTGCCTACCCTGTTCTTGCTTCAGCGTTATAAAACATTCGGCATTACTGATGTCCTAGGACACTCAGTAATCCTACTAAAAAATAAGTTATATGCCCTTATACGGTGTACCATCCCATTCGATGGTTAGGCGCTGTTCCATAGTTATGGTGATTCCCCTTATTTACCTTTACCCCCCGGTTAATTTCTAAAGTCACCAATTTTGAAAATAATAACTAGTATGGTTAGGGTACAATATGCCTAACCAGGGTTACCAATATTCCAAATCCACGGTCAGGGTTCGGTGAAGCCGTGACCGCCCGAAAGTGGGGAATCACATGTAAAATACACTACATACATGTTTTAGATACCTACACGTACATAATCAACATATACAACATAATAAACACTTAACTTGAACATTAACATCATTACATTAACATGAACAGTCCAAATTCAAATTTGACCAAAAATTACATACCTTACCCAAGTTAAATTCCTTCAAACTCATTTAGTTTCATTATTAAAACATTTTACTTTACTTCAATTTCATTATAAAATTCCTACTTACACATGGTCAATCATTTAATCAAATAAAAACATGATTACTGTCATAGACTCCAAAATATAAACATTTATCACAACAAATATAACGTACATAACCATATGTACCTTCTGATACATTATAATAACAATATGACTCCATACCTAATCACCTTTTACGTTTACTCATTTACTATTTATTACAAAGTCTAAATTTCAGAAAATCGTTTAAATTTTTTAAATTAATTAATTCATCTCAAATTTATTTAATTCCATCAGTTTCTAAAACACTAAGTTACTTCGATTACATTATTCAAAATAATTTCAATTCAGTTAATTTCATTATAAAATTCACAATTACTCTCATTATTTATTTAGTCTGGCACGAGATTATTATTATTATAAAATCAATTCCTACTACATACATACGTTGTTTACATAAAATACAGAGTACAACATAACCTACTACACAAATACATTTAACATCACTACAAATTTATCTACAATTTTTTCCGTCATATCATGTTATTGTTTACCACACCTCATTACATAAGTAAGCCTAGTATTTACCTTTAGCTCAAATAATTAAATGTTCATTTACTATTTAACTAACCACCATCATCGAAAATCAATCTTATTTTCACATAACAATTTTCATCTTTAATTACACTCATTACATTATTATTATTTATATAATAACTCTTTACTGTTGGTTTATTCCCTATACCGCAAGAATAATTCACCAGATTACTCCCCATTATTAACTCATAAAACCCGTCTACACTGGTAATTTTAGTCCTGTCTCCGTCAGTATTTGTTGCTAAACCCAGGTTAGTGATATCATCACCACAATCATCTCCTACAAGTACACTGGTTCTACTCCAAGGTAAGTCTTTACTAACAATAATACTATTTTCATTTATTATCTCTGTACTCATTATCCCCCAAGGCAAGTCTACAATATTACTAATTCTCTCAATATTTATCTTCTCTAATAATTCTCTTCCAATAACCTCAAATAACATCACCTCTCTCTCTCTCTCTCTCAACGTGAATAATTCTATTTCTCTCACTCTCTCCAAATCACTTGCACAACCCCATTTTCCGTTATCTCTCAATCCACACAAAAGGCAATACAACGTTATCATAACACATCCTGGCTTTTCCAGGGAACTCATGATACACAGGGGACCTACTTAGAGACACCTCGTCTCTCACACTGGAGGAAACTCTGTCCTCATAAATCACTAGTGGAGTCTTTACTCCACTTAAACAACAGGGAAAATTTGCCCTTTGCCAACCTAACCTCTCTTCACACTCTCTCTCAATTTGATCAACACTCGCTAACACTACGTTACTAACTTCAAATAACTTTCCACTTTCATTTTCACTAATATTACTTAATGTATCACCCATAGATATCTCATTTTCAACTACATCTTTATTATTATTCATATTCAACACTATCTCACTATCAATTTTATAGTTATTACTATTACTTACCTCGTCACTTTTCACCTGATTACTATTCATACCACCATCATTATTCTCACCTGTTCTGACACCATTGTCGTCTGTTATTTCGTTATTTTCATTTATATCAAATTGAAAATAACTTTATTTATTTAACCATAAACTATTTAAACTTCACCATTTCCAAAATTCTTACCTGCTCGTGGGATCCAGGGTTCTTTACGCGAACTCGTGACCTGTAAGACTGGTTATTGGGTTGTATGGCATAGTAATATTGACTCTCAATTACTACATTTGTTTATTGAAATTATTTCCCACATCTTATGAATGCTTTCAAAAAGATTACAAGTTAAATGATTTCTTATTTTTTCTTATTCCTATTAACCTGTTTCCAAAAATTATTATAAGTTATATCATTATCTATATATGCATGTAAAGACGCTCCAGTACTTTCATAATATATAAAAAACGCACGCTCTTTAAATCCCCTTTTGAATTGAACTCCCTAATTTGATCTATTTATGGTTTTACTTGCTTTCTGCCCAGCTAGCTTAGCTAGTAATTGTACTCACTACACCCAGTGCACGCTATCCGCCGAGTTCCCCCATACTTCTTAAATCACTTTCACTTCTGTTCCAAAAATAGGTTTAGAAAACTTTTTAACATTTTTTACCGTTGTCGATTGTTTCAATTACACTTTTCACTATGGTTTTATGTTAGTTAAAAGAACTTTTTGTTGGTCGACCTTAACTTTGCTCGCGAGCACTGACTTAATTATTCTTACACTGTTTACTGGAACCGCGCGCTCACTCGCTGACCCGCGCAGTTCTATAGGTTCTCGTCGACTGACGCCAAAATCAAGCGTCTTAAAAATGGCCAGCGTCACTCTGGGCCTGGCAACTTGCTTTTTCATTGGCTGAGCGCACGTCTCGTAATTTCTCGTAATCTCGAAGCCGGCGGCAAGGAAAACTGTGACGTTCACTCTGTCTAAAGCGGCACATGCGCGCTCGTACACATTCCGATGCTACAGATTTTGTCGCACCTCGCCTAGCTTATTGCACAAACCGACAACTGGGTGTTTAAAAAAGTAAGCTTTGGTTATTCAAACCGGGGGGGGGGGGCCCAGTGTGGGCGACTCCACTCATTACAATTATTAAGGAATAAAATAAACCCCATATTATTGTCCCGTTACAGTAGGCGACAATGAGAGGTCTTCTGCCGAAACAGAAAAACTCATTGCCTAAAAACCTAAGAGGATCAGCTAGGATATGGCGCCACTAACCCCCCTTAATTCTTTACTAAAATCATGGGTAACCTACCCCCCTAGCCCGGTGACTATGGCTGCACCTGAATGACATTACTGGACTTCCCTCTCGAGATCCCAACACCGCAAAATCAGACAGGCACCCGCCACAGTATCACCAGGCTCTGTAACATTTCACACAAAATGTCAATAATTGGCCTTACACCAAACCAGATCCTCAACTGATTTATTTCCCTCTTAGACGTACTGGATTGCCTTTAGCAAAGTACTGGTTGCGTATATATGTGCCTTCTTACCCTAAACATATTACATTCCTATTCAAATAAACATTCCTATTTTACCAAAACCTAACCTCAAAATAAACATTACCATTTGTAGGTTAGCATAAACATTTCATCTTTAAATCCAACCAAAATTCACTAACATTATACAGCTTTTTATTTCAATTTCCATTAATTAAACATTTTAACTGTTTATCTGGCATTATCATTTCAAATCAAAAATTAAATTGTTCAAGTTTCAATCATTTCATTTTCATCAGTTATCATTTATTTTATAATGCAAAACCAAAATAAATCTAAGTTCATTACCATAATTCACATTTTAATGTAATTAGACCATTTCTTTCAATTAATTACTTTAATGGTATTACTTGAAACCTTTTACCTTAATTAAATCCTCTCACATAAATTTTAATTACCTCATAATCAAAACACTCTAATTCACTTTAATTACATTATTGAAAACAAATTTAGTTCATTTCATTGCATCTTTGATTTATTTACTTTCATTATGAAATTTATCTATCATTTTCCATAACCTCCAAATCAAAACTAATCAAAACAATTTACTACCAACATTTCTATCTTTAAATTAATTTATAAAACATTCATAATTATCTACTGACAATTATTAAAATATAAAAAACTTATTACTGTCATCAAATCGATTACAACTATATACCGATTACACCATGCATCAGCTGATGTCTTATCATCGTATGAACCTACCCTTACTCTAAGTACCTTTAACACAAGTAAACCAAATACAGAAGTATCTACAATATAAGTCCTTAAACGTTCTTGTTAACTACCAAATTGTTACAGTATTATGTTCAGTATTCAAAACAATTAACTCTCATCATTGAAAATTAACTTTCTTTTAATACAACACAAACCATAACCATTACAGAACAGTAATTGAGTCACAACAATAACCTCTCTAATCAGAGCAAAGCAAACTCGATTTCACCGTGATTACGGTCAAGTAATCCTTAACTGAATATTCAGTTACTTCTCCTTCCACATCATTTTATCATATTCCCCCCTTAACCCAGTTACAATTGGGTAAATCACCTTCCGGAAACCCGGATGAGGCATTTACCTCCTTGCATAGATGCTATATCTATGCCCCTGGCTTGTAACGGCCAGCTCCTTTTCCACACACTCTGTTGCTTAATGATGTTGGACTGTAGCGCCCATTTGCATCCACAAGAACTGAAGTTTTTTAGGGTGTAGACGCTGCCTACCCTGTTCTTGCTTCAGCGTTATAAAACATTCGGCATTACTGATGTCCTAGGACACTCAGTAATCCTACTAAAAAATAAGTTATATGCCCTTATACGGTGTACCATCCCATTCGATGGTTAGGCGCTGTTCCATAGTTATGGTGATTCCCCTTATTTACCTTTACCCCCCGGTTAATTTCTAAAGTCACCAATTTTGAAAATAATAACTAGTATGGTTAGGGTACAATATGCCTAACCAGGGTTACCAATATTCCAAATCCACGGTCAGGGTTCGGTGAAGCCGTGACCGCCCGAAAGTTGGGAATCACATGTAAAATACACTACATACATGTTTTAGATACGTACACGTACATAATCAACATATACAACATAATAAACACTTAACTTGAACATTAACATCATTACATTAACATAAACAGTCCAAATTCAAATTTGACCAAAAATTACATACCTTACCCAAGTTAAATTCCTTCAAACTCATTTAGTTTCATTATTAAAACATTTTACTTTACTTCAATTTCATTATAAAATTCCTACTTACACATGGTCAATCATTTAATCAAATAAAAACATGATTACTGTCATAGACTCCAAAATATAAACATTTATCACAACAAATATAACGTACATAACCATATGTACCTTCTGATACATTATAATAACAATATGACTCCATACCTAATCACCTTTTACGTTTACTCATTTACTATTTATTACAAAGTCTAAATTTCAGAAAATCGTTTAAATTTTTTAAATTAATTAATTCATCTCAAATTTATTTAATTCCATCAGTTTCTAAAACACTAAGTTACTTCGATTACATTATTCAAAATAATTTCAATTCAGTTAATTTCATTATAAAATTCACAATTACTCTCATTATTTATTTAGTCTGGCACGAGATTATTATTATTATAAAATCAATTCCTACTACATACATACGTTGTTTACATAAAATACAGAGTACAACATAACCTACTACACAAATACATTTAACATCACTACAAATTTATCTACAATTTTTTCCGTCATATCATGTTATTGTTTACCACACCTCATTACATAAGTAAGCCTAGTATTTACCTTTAGCTCAAATAATTAAATGTTCATTTACTATTTAACTAACCACCATCATCGAAAATCAATCTTATTTTCACATAACAATTTTCATCTTTAATTACACTCATTACATTATTATTATTTATATAATAACTCTTTACTGTTGGTTTATTCCCTATACCGCAAGAATAATTCACCAGATTACTCCCCATTATTAACTCATAAAACCCGTCTACACTGGTAATTTTAGTCCTGTCTCCGTCAGTATTTGTTGCTAAACCCAGGTTAGTGATATCATCACCACAATCATCTCCTACAAGTACACTGGTTCTACTCCAAGGTAAGTCTTTACTAACAATAATACTATTTTCATTTATTATCTCTGTACTCATTATCCCCCAAGGCAAGTCTACAATATTACTAATTCTCTCAATATTTATCTTCTCTAATAATTCTCTTCCAATAACCTCAAATAACATCACCTCTCTCTCTCTCTCTCAACGTGAATAATTCTATTTCTCTCACTCTCTCCAAATCACTTGCACAACCCCATTTTCCGTTATCTCTCAATCCACACAAAAGGCAATACAACGTTATCATAACACATCCTGGCTTTTCCAGGGAACTCATGATACACAGGGGACCTACTTAGAGACACCTCGTCTCTCACACTGGAGGAAACTCTGTCCTCATAAATCACTAGTGGAGTCTTTACTCCACTTAAACAACAGGGAAAATTTGCCCTTTGCCAACCTAACCTCTCTTCACACTCTCTCTCAATTTGATCAACACTCGCTAACACTACGTTACTAACTTCAAATAACTTTCCACTTTCATTTTCACTAATATTACTTAATGTATCACCCATAGATATCTCATTTTCAACTACATCTTTATTATTATTCATATTCAACACTATCTCACTATCAATTTTATAGTTATTACTATTACTTACCTCGTCACTTTTCACCTGATTACTATTCATACCACCATCATTATTCTCACCTGTTCTGACACCATTGTCGTCTGTTATTTCGTTATTTTCATTTATATCAAATTGAAAATAACTTTATTTATTTAACCATAAACTATTTAAACTTCACCATTTCCAAAATTCTTACCTGCTCGTGGGATCCAGGGTTCTTTACGCGAACTCGTGACCTGTAAGACTGGTTATTGGGTTGTATGGCATAATAATATTGACTCTCAATTACTACATTTGTTTATTGAAATTATTTCCCACATCTTATGAATGCTTTCAAAAAGATTACAAGTTAAATGATTTCTTATTTTTTCTTATTCCTATTAACCTGTTTCCAAAAATTATTATAAGTTATATCATTATCTATATATGCATGTAAAGACGCTCCAGTACTTTCATAATATATAAAAAACGCACGCTCTTTAAATCCCCTTTTGAATTGAACTCCCTAATTTGATCTATTTATGGTTTTACTTGCTTTCTGCCCAGCTAGCTTAGCTAGTAATTGTACTCACTACACCCAGTGCACGCTATCCGCCGAGTTCCCCCATACTTCTTAAATCACTTTCACTTCTGTTCCAAAAATAGGTTTAGAAAACTTTTTAACATTTTTTACCGTTGTCGATTGTTTCAATTACACTTTTCACTATGGTTTTATGTTAGTTAAAAGAACTTTTTGTTGGTCGACCTTAACTTTGCTCGCGAGCACTGACTTAATTATTCTTACACTGTTTACTGGAACCGCGCGCTCACTCGCTGACCCGCGCAGTTCTATAGGTTCTCGTCGACTGACGCCAAAATCAAGCGTCTTAAAAATGGCCAGCGTCACTCTGGGCCTGGCAACTTGCTTTTTCATTGGCTGAGCGCACGTCTCGTAATTTCTCGTAATCTCGAAGCCGGCGGCAAGGAAAACTGTGACGTTCACTCTGTCTAAAGCGGCACATGCGCGCTCGTACACATTCCGATGCTACAGATTTTGTCGCACCTCGCCTAGCTTATTGCACAAACCGACAACTGGGTGTTTAAAAAAGTAAGCTTTGGTTATTCAAACCGGGGGGGGGGCCCAGTGTGGGCGACTCCACTCATTACAATTATTAAGGAATAAAATAAACCCCATATTATTGTCCCGTTACAGTAGGCGACAATGAGAGGTCTTCTGCCGAAACAGAAAAACTCATTGCCTAAAAACCTAAGAGGATCAGCTAGGATATGGCGCCACTAACCCCCCTTAATTCTTTACTAAAATCATGGGTAACCTACCCCCCTAGCCCGGTGACTATGGCTGCACCTGAATGACATTACTGGACTTCCCTCTCGAGATCCCAACACCGCAAAATCAGACAGGCACCCGCCACAGTATCACCAGGCTCTGTAACATTTCACACAAAATGTCAATAATTGGCCTTACACCAAACCAGATCCTCAACTGATTTATTTCCCTCTTAGACGTACTGGATTGCCTTTAGCAAAGTACTGGTTGCGTATATATGTGCCTTCTTACCCTAAACATATTACATTCCTATTCAAATAAACATTCCTATTTTACCAAAACCTAACCTCAAAATAAACATTACCATTTGTAGGTTAGCATAAACATTTCATCTTTAAATCCAACCAAAATTCACTAACATTATACAGCTTTTTATTTCAATTTCCATTAATTAAACATTTTAACTGTTTATCTGGCATTATCATTTCAAATCAAAAATTAAATTGTTCAAGTTTCAATCATTTCATTTTCATCAGTTATCATTTATTTTATAATGCAAAACCAAAATAAATCTAAGTTCATTACCATAATTCACATTTTAATGTAATTAGACCATTTCTTTCAATTAATTACTTTAATGGTATTACTTGAAACCTTTTACCTTAATTAAATCCTCTCACATAAATTTTAATTACCTCATAATCAAAACACTCTAATTCACTTTAATTACATTATTGAAAACAAATTTAGTTCATTTCATTGCATCTTTGATTTATTTACTTTCATTATGAAATTTATCTATCATTTTCCATAACCTCCAAATCAAAACTAATCAAAACAATTTACTACCAACATTTCTATCTTTAAATTAATTTATAAAACATTCATAATTATCTACTGACAATTATTAAAATATAAAAAACTTATTACTGTCATCAAATCGATTACAACTATATACCGATTACACCATGCATCAGCTGATGTCTTATCATCGTATGAACCTACCCTTACTCTAAGTACCTTTAACACAAGTAAACCAAATACAGAAGTATCTACAATATAAGTCCTTAAACGTTCTTGTTAACTACCAAATTGTTACAGTATTATGTTCAGTATTCAAAACAATTAACTCTCATCATTGAAAATTAACTTTCTTTTAATACAACACAAACCATAACCATTACAGAACAGTAATTGAGTCACAACAATAACCTCTCTAATCAGAGCAAAGCAAACTCGATTTCACCGTGATTACGGTCAAGTAATCCTTAACTGAATATTCAGTTACTTCTCCTTCCACATCATTTTATCATATTCCCCCCTTAACCCAGTTACAATTGGGTAAATCACCTTCCGGAAACCCGGATGAGGCATTTACCTCCTTGCATAGATGCTATATCTATGCCCCTGGCTTGTAACGGCCAGCTCCTTTTCCACACACTCTGTTGCTTAATGATGTTGGACTGTAGCGCCCATTTGCATCCACAAGAACTGAAGTTTTTTAGGGTGTAGACGCTGCCTACCCTGTTCTTGCTTCAGCGTTATAAAACATTCGGCATTACTGATGTCCTAGGACACTCAGTAATCCTACTAAAAAATAAGTTATATGCCCTTATACGGTGTACCATCCCATTCGATGGTTAGGCGCTGTTCCATAGTTATGGTGATTCCCCTTATTTACCTTTACCCCCCGGTTAATTTCTAAAGTCACCAATTTTGAAAATAATAACTAGTATGGTTAGGGTACAATATGCCTAACCAGGGTTACCAATATTCCAAATCCACGGTCAGGGTTCGGTGAAGCCGTGACCGCCCGAAAGTGGGGAATCACATGTAAAATACACTACATACATGTTTTAGATACCTACACGTACATAATCAACATATACAACATAATAAACACTTAACTTGAACATTAACATCATTACATTAACATAAACAGTCCAAATTCAAATTTGACCAAAAATTACATACCTTACCCAAGTTAAATTCCTTCAAACTCATTTAGTTTCATTATTAAAACATTTTACTTTACTTCAATTTCATTATAAAATTCCTACTTACACATGGTCAATCATTTAATCAAATAAAAACATGATTACTGTCATAGACTCCAAAATATAAACATTTATCACAACAAATATAACGTACATAACCATATGTACCTTCTGATACATTATAATAACAATATGACTCCATACCTAATCACCTTTTACGTTTACTCATTTACTATTTATTACAAAGTCTAAATTTCAGAAAATCGTTTAAATTTTTTAAATTAATTAATTCATCTCAAATTTATTTAATTCCATCAGTTTCTAAAACACTAAGTTACTTCGATTACATTATTCAAAATAATTTCAATTCAGTTAATTTCATTATAAAATTCACAATTACTCTCATTATTTATTTAGTCTGGCACGAGATTATTATTATTATAAAATCAATTCCTACTACATACATACGTTGTTTACATAAAATACAGAGTACAACATAACCTACTACACAAATACATTTAACATCACTACAAATTTATCTACAATTTTTTCCGTCATATCATGTTATTGTTTACCACACCTCATTACATAAGTAAGCCTAGTATTTACCTTTAGCTCAAATAATTAAATGTTCATTTACTATTTAACTAACCACCATCATCGAAAATCAATCTTATTTTCACATAACAATTTTCATCTTTAATTACACTCATTACATTATTATTATTTATATAATAACTCTTTACTGTTGGTTTATTCCCTATACCGCAAGAATAATTCACCAGATTACTCCCCATTATTAACTCATAAAACCCGTCTACACTGGTAATTTTAGTCCTGTCTCCGTCAGTATTTGTTGCTAAACCCAGGTTAGTGATATCATCACCACAATCATCTCCTACAAGTACACTGGTTCTACTCCAAGGTAAGTCTTTACTAACAATAATACTATTTTCATTTATTATCTCTGTACTCATTATCCCCCAAGGCAAGTCTACAATATTACTAATTCTCTCAATATTTATCTTCTCTAATAATTCTCTTCCAATAACCTCAAATAACATCACCTCTCTCTCTCTCTCTCAACGTGAATAATTCTATTTCTCTCACTCTCTCCAAATCACTTGCACAACCCCATTTTCCGTTATCTCTCAATCCACACAAAAGGCAATACAACGTTATCATAACACATCCTGGCTTTTCCAGGGAACTCATGATACACAGGGGACCTACTTAGAGACACCTCGTCTCTCACACTGGAGGAAACTCTGTCCTCATAAATCACTAGTGGAGTCTTTACTCCACTTAAACAACAGGGAAAATTTGCCCTTTGCCAACCTAACCTCTCTTCACACTCTCTCTCAATTTGATCAACACTCGCTAACACTACGTTACTAACTTCAAATAACTTTCCACTTTCATTTTCACTAATATTACTTAATGTATCACCCATAGATATCTCATTTTCAACTACATCTTTATTATTATTCATATTCAACACTATCTCACTATCAATTTTATAGTTATTACTATTACTTACCTCGTCACTTTTCACCTGATTACTATTCATACCACCATCATTATTCTCACCTGTTCTGACACCATTGTCGTCTGTTATTTCGTTATTTTCATTTATATCAAATTGAAAATAACTTTATTTATTTAACCATAAACTATTTAAACTTCACCATTTCCAAAATTCTTACCTGCTCGTGGGATCCAGGGTTCTTTACGCGAACTCGTGACCTGTAAGACTGGTTATTGGGTTGTATGGCATAATAATATTGACTCTCAATTACTACATTTGTTTATTGAAATTATTTCCCACATCTTATGAATGCTTTCAAAAAGATTACAAGTTAAATGATTTCTTATTTTTTCTTATTCCTATTAACCTGTTTCCAAAAATTATTATAAGTTATATCATTATCTATATATGCATGTAAAGACGCTCCAGTACTTTCATAATATATAAAAAACGCACGCTCTTTAAATCCCCTTTTGAATTGAACTCCCTAATTTGATCTATTTATGGTTTTACTTGCTTTCTGCCCAGCTAGCTTAGCTAGTAATTGTACTCACTACACCCAGTGCACGCTATCCGCCGAGTTCCCCCATACTTCTTAAATCACTTTCACTTCTGTTCCAAAAATAGGTTTAGAAAACTTTTTAACATTTTTTACCGTTGTCGATTGTTTCAATTACACTTTTCACTATGGTTTTATGTTAGTTAAAAGAACTTTTTGTTGGTCGACCTTAACTTTGCTCGCGAGCACTGACTTAATTATTCTTACACTGTTTACTGGAACCGCGCGCTCACTCGCTGACCCGCGCAGTTCTATAGGTTCTCGTCGACTGACGCCAAAATCAAGCGTCTTAAAAATGGCCAGCGTCACTCTGGGCCTGCAACTTGCTTTTTCATTGGCTGAGCGCACGTCTCGTAATTTCTCGTAATCTCGAAGCCGGCGGCAAGGAAAACTGTGACGTTCACTCTGTCTAAAGCGGCACATGCGCGCTCGTACACATTCCGATGCTACAGATTTTGTCGCACCTCGCCTAGCTTATTGCACAAACCGACAACTGGGTGTTTAAAAAAGTAAGCTTTGGTTATTCAAACCGGGGGGGGGGGGGCCCAGTGTGGGCGACTCCACTCATTACAATTATTAAGGAATAAAATAAACCCCATATTATTGTCCCGTTACAGTAGGCGACAATGAGAGGTCTTCTGCCGAAACAGAAAAACTCATTGCCTAAAAACCTAAGAGGATCAGCTAGGATATGGCGCCACTAACCCCCCTTAATTCTTTACTAAAATCATGGGTAACCTACCCCCCTAGCCCGGTGACTATGGCTGCACCTGAATGACATTACTGGACTTCCCTCTCGAGATCCCAACACCGCAAAGTCAGACAGGCACCCGCCACAGTATCACCAGGCTCTGTAACATTTCACACAAAATGTCAATAATTGGCCTTACACCAAACCAGATCCTCAACTGATTTATTTCCCTCTTAGACGTACTGGATTGCCTTTAGCAAAGTACTGGTTGCGTATATATGTGCCTTCTTACCCTAAACATATTACATTCCTATTCAAATAAACATTCCTATTTTACCAAAACCTAACCTCAAAATAAACATTACCATTTGTAGGTTAGCATAAACATTTCATCTTTAAATCCAACCAAAATTCACTAACATTATACAGCTTTTTATTTCAATTTCCATTAATTAAACATTTTAACTGTTTATCTGGCATTATCATTTCAAATCAAAAATTAAATTGTTCAAGTTTCAATCATTTCATTTTCATCAGTTATCATTTATTTTATAATGCAAAACCAAAATAAATCTAAGTTCATTACCATAATTCACATTTTAATGTAATTAGACCATTTCTTTCAATTAATTACTTTAATGGTATTACTTGAAACCTTTTACCTTAATTAAATCCTCTCACATAAATTTTAATTACCTCATAATCAAAACACTCTAATTCACTTTAATTACATTATTGAAAACAAATTTAGTTCATTTCATTGCATCTTTGATTTATTTACTTTCATTATGAAATTTATCTATCATTTTCCATAACCTCCAAATCAAAACTAATCAAAACAATTTACTACCAACATTTCTATCTTTAAATTAATTTATAAAACATTCATAATTATCTACTGACAATTATTAAAATATAAAAAACTTATTACTGTCATCAAATCGATTACAACTATATACCGATTACACCATGCATCAGCTGATGTCTTATCATCGTATGAACCTACCCTTACTCTAAGTACCTTTAACACAAGTAAACC
Organism: Magicicada septendecula; assembly: GCA_034769895.1. Taxonomy (NCBI): domain Eukaryota; kingdom Metazoa; phylum Arthropoda; class Insecta; order Hemiptera; family Cicadidae; genus Magicicada; species Magicicada septendecula. Next base: position 4,900 of record JAWRYS010000774.1, on the reverse strand, counting down.
AAATACAGAAGTATCTACAATATAAGTCCTTAAACGTTCTTGTTAACTACCAAATTGTTACAGTATTATGTTCAGTATTCAAAACAATTAACTCTCATCATTGAAAATTAACTTTCTTTTAATACAACACAAACCATAACCATTACAGAACAGTAATTGAGTCACAACAATAACCTCTCTAATCAGAGCAAAGCAAACTCGATTTCACCGTGATTACGGTCAAGTAATCCTTAACTGAATATTCAGTTACTTCTCCTTCCACATCATTTTATCATATTCCCCCCTTAACCCAGTTACAATTGGGTAAATCACCTTCCGGAAACCCGGATGAGGCATTTACCTCCTTGCATAGATGCTATATCTATGCCCCTGGCTTGTAACGGCCAGCTCCTTTTCCACACACTCTGTTGCTTAATGATGTTGGACTGTAGCGCCCATTTGCATCCACAAGAACTGAAGTTTTTTAGGGTGTAGACGCTGCCTACCCTGTTCTTGCTTCAGCGTTATAAAACATTCGGCATTACTGATGTCCTAGGACACTCAGTAATCCTACTAAAAAATAAGTTATATGCCCTTATACGGTGTACCATCCCATTCGATGGTTAGGCGCTGTTCCATAGTTATGGTGATTCCCCTTATTTACCTTTACCCCCCGGTTAATTTCTAAAGTCACCAATTTTGAAAATAATAACTAGTATGGTTAGGGTACAATATGCCTAACCAGGGTTACCAATATTCCAAATCCACGGTCAGGGTTCGGTGAAGCCGTGACCGCCCGAAAGTGGGGAATCACATGTAAAATACACTACATACATGTTTTAGATACCTACACGTACATAATCAACATATACAACATAATAAACACTTAACTTGAACATTAACATCATTACATTAACATAAACAGTCCAAATTCAAATTTGACCAAAAATTACATACCTTACCCAAGTTAAATTCCTTCAAACTCATTTAGTTTCATTATTAAAACATTTTACTTTACTTCAATTTCATTATAAAATTCCTACTTACACATGGTCAATCATTTAATCAAATAAAAACATGATTACTGTCATAGACTCCAAAATATAAACATTTATCACAACAAATATAACGTACATAACCATATGTACCTTCTGATACATTATAATAACAATATGACTCCATACCTAATCACCTTTTACGTTTACTCATTTACTATTTATTACAAAGTCTAAATTTCAGAAAATCGTTTAAATTTTTTAAATTAATTAATTCATCTCAAATTTATTTAATTCCATCAGTTTCTAAAACACTAAGTTACTTCGATTACATTATTCAAAATAATTTCAATTCAGTTAATTTCATTATAAAATTCACAATTACTCTCATTATTTATTTAGTCTGGCACGAGATTATTATTATTATAAAATCAATTCCTACTACATACATACGTTGTTTACATAAAATACAGAGTACAACATAACCTACTACACAAATACATTTAACATCACTACAAATTTATCTACAATTTTTTCCGTCATATCATGTTATTGTTTACCACACCTCATTACATAAGTAAGCCTAGTATTTACCTTTAGCTCAAATAATTAAATGTTCATTTACTATTTAACTAACCACCATCATCGAAAATCAATCTTATTTTCACATAACAATTTTCATCTTTAATTACACTCATTACATTATTATTATTTATATAATAACTCTTTACTGTTGGTTTATTCCCTATACCGCAAGAATAATTCACCAGATTACTCCCCATTATTAACTCATAAAACCCGTCTACACTGGTAATTTTAGTCCTGTCTCCGTCAGTATTTGTTGCTAAACCCAGGTTAGTGATATCATCACCACAATCATCTCCTACAAGTACACTGGTTCTACTCCAAGGTAAGTCTTTACTAACAATAATACTATTTTCATTTATTATCTCTGTACTCATTATCCCCCAAGGCAAGTCTACAATATTACTAATTCTCTCAATATTTATCTTCTCTAATAATTCTCTTCCAATAACCTCAAATAACATCACCTCTCTCTCTCTCTCTCAACGTGAATAATTCTATTTCTCTCACTCTCTCCAAATCACTTGCACAACCCCATTTTCCGTTATCTCTCAATCCACACAAAAGGCAATACAACGTTATCATAACACATCCTGGCTTTTCCAGGGAACTCATGATACACAGGGGACCTACTTAGAGACACCTCGTCTCTCACACTGGAGGAAACTCTGTCCTCATAAATCACTAGTGGAGTCTTTACTCCACTTAAACAACAGGGAAAATTTGCCCTTTGCCAACCTAACCTCTCTTCACACTCTCTCTCAATTTGATCAACACTCGCTAACACTACGTTACTAACTTCAAATAACTTTCCACTTTCATTTTCACTAATATTACTTAATGTATCACCCATAGATATCTCATTTTCAACTACATCTTTATTATTATTCATATTCAACACTATCTCACTATCAATTTTATAGTTATTACTATTACTTACCTCGTCACTTTTCACCTGATTACTATTCATACCACCATCATTATTCTCACCTGTTCTGACACCATTGTCGTCTGTTATTTCGTTATTTTCATTTATATCAAATTGAAAATAACTTTATTTATTTAACCATAAACTATTTAAACTTCACCATTTCCAAAATTCTTACCTGCTCGTGGGATCCAGGGTTCTTTACGCGAACTCGTGACCTGTAAGACTGGTTATTGGGTTGTATGGCATAATAATATTGACTCTCAATTACTACATTTGTTTATTGAAATTATTTCCCACATCTTATGAATGCTTTCAAAAAGATTACAAGTTAAATGATTTCTTATTTTTTCTTATTCCTATTAACCTGTTTCCAAAAATTATTATAAGTTATATCATTATCTATATATGCATGTAAAGACGCTCCAGTACTTTCATAATATATAAAAAACGCACGCTCTTTAAATCCCCTTTTGAATTGAACTCCCTAATTTGATCTATTTATGGTTTTACTTGCTTTCTGCCCAGCTAGCTTAGCTAGTAATTGTACTCACTACACCCAGTGCACGCTATCCGCCGAGTTCCCCCATACTTCTTAAATCACTTTCACTTCTGTTCCAAAAATAGGTTTAGAAAACTTTTTAACATTTTTTACCGTTGTCGATTGTTTCAATTACACTTTTCACTATGGTTTTATGTTAGTTAAAAGAACTTTTTGTTGGTCGACCTTAACTTTGCTCGCGAGCACTGACTTAATTATTCTTACACTGTTTACTGGAACCGCGCGCTCACTCGCTGACCCGCGCAGTTCTATAGGTTCTCGTCGACTGACGCCAAAATCAAGCGTCTTAAAAATGGCCAGCGTCACTCTGGGCCTGGCAACTTGCTTTTTTCATTGGCTGAGCGCACGTCTCGTAATTTCTCGTAATCTCGAAGCCGGCGGCAAGGAAAACTGTGACGTTCACTCTGTCTAAAGCGGCACATGCGCGCTCGTACACATTCCGATGCTACAGATTTTGTCGCACCTCGCCTAGCTTATTGCACAAACCGACAACTGGGTGTTTAAAAAGTAAGCTTTGGTTATTCAAACCGGGGGGGGGGGGCCCAGTGTGGGCGACTCCACTCATTACAATTATTAAGGAATAAAATAAACCCCATATTATTGTCCCGTTACAGTAGGCGACAATGAGAGGTCTTCTGCCGAAACAGAAAAACTCATTGCCTAAAAACCTAAGAGGATCAGCTAGGATATGGCGCCACTAACCCCCCTTAATTCTTTACTAAAATCATGGGTAACCTACCCCCCTAGCCCGGTGACTATGGCTGCACCTGAATGACATTACTGGACTTCCCTCTCGAGATCCCAACACCGCAAAATCAGACAGGCACCCGCCACAGTATCACCAGGCTCTGTAACATTTCACACAAAATGTCAATAATTGGCCTTACACCAAACCAGATCCTCAACTGATTTATTTCCCTCTTAGACGTACTGGATTGCCTTTAGCAAAGTACTGGTTGCGTATATATGTGCCTTCTTACCCTAAACATATTACATTCCTATTCAAATAAACATTCCTATTTTACCAAAACCTAACCTCAAAATAAACATTACCATTTGTAGGTTAGCATAAACATTTCATCTTTAAATCCAACCAAAATTCACTAACATTATACAGCTTTTTATTTCAATTTCCATTAATTAAACATTTTAACTGTTTATCTGGCATTATCATTTCAAATCAAAAATTAAATTGTTCAAGTTTCAATCATTTCATTTTCATCAGTTATCATTTATTTTATAATGCAAAACCAAAATAAATCTAAGTTCATTACCATAATTCACATTTTAATGTAATTAGACCATTTCTTTCAATTAATTACTTTAATGGTATTACTTGAAACCTTTTACCTTAATTAAATCCTCTCACATAAATTTTAATTACCTCATAATCAAAACACTCTAATTCACTTTAATTACATTATTGAAAACAAATTTAGTTCATTTCATTGCATCTTTGATTTATTTACTTTCATTATGAAATTTATCTATCATTTTCCATAACCTCCAAATCAAAACTAATCAAAACAATTTACTACCAACATTTCTATCTTTAAATTAATTTATAAAACATTCATAATTATCTACTGACAATTATTAAAATATAAAAAACTTATTACTGTCATCAAATCGATTACAACTATATACCGATTACACCATGCATCAGCTGATGTCTTATCATCGTATGAACCTACCCTTACTCTAAGTACCTTTAACACAAGTAAACCAAATACAGAAGTATCTACAATATAAGTCCTTAAACGTTCTTGTTAACTACCAAATTGTTACAGTATTATGTTCAGTATTCAAAACAATTAACTCTCATCATTGAAAATTAACTTTCTTTTAATA